>CAOJBK010055976.1:0-12799 GCA_948294925.1 Codiaeum variegatum
CTTGCTTTGCTGTCTGTGCATCAGAAATTTTGCAGAAAATGGTCTCATGCATGCCTTGTTGAATGAATAAGAGTGCTTTTGCATCTTTTTTCCTGTTCTCCTTCAGTTTGGCTTCATCAGGTTCATCCTCAGCATATCCAAGATCTACTATTTCCCACAGTTCTTGTGATCGAAAGAGAGTTCTCATCTTTGTGCGCCAGAAATCATAATTTTCTCCTTTGAATACTGGTATCATGGACTGCTGTCCATTTCCTCCCATCGAAGCCATCATTCAGAAGCCAATGCAACCTGACTCAGATACCACAATGTTGGAGTGATTGGTAGCTGAAGATGGATGAAATATGTTGAGTAAAATGTGAAAAAAACAGAGATGAAGTGATTATTATTGTTGCTGTGTCTGAAACATCAAAACAGAGCACGCTATATATAGACATGCTTACAACGTCTATGAAATCAAAAAAATAAAAAACAAATCAACATAAAATCAGCTAACACTCCTACAAACTAGGGATACTTCTAACTACCAAAGGATTTATTCATATCCCTAACATTTCAAATCACTCTTCAACATCTATCAATTTGGAGAAGAACATATCATATATATATTCAGACTTGCGAGCGTACCAGAAGAGAATTTTATCAATGTGAATTTTACTAACTTCTAATTAAATGGTGTGGATCTCCAAACTCTTTTACCATAATTCATTTGAATTTCATGAAATAGAGAATGTAAATGAAAGTAGAGATTTTAAAGGAAAATTGCAAAGCTTTTGTATTGATTCTTTGAAAATTTTGCGATTACAGTAAATCAAAAATCTCATGGAAGGTTGGAAAAAGACAATAACAATAAAGAAAATTCTAACTTAATGAAGAACTAAAATTTGTAATAAACTAAGTTTAAAAATTGAAAATTTGAGATTGTTGATGATGATTGTTGATTGGATTGTGTTGTTTTGTTGATGTTTGGTGTCTGTTCATTGGATGATTGTGTCTGTTAGTTTTATAACTCCTGATGAACTCCTTTTTCAAGCTGAATACAAAAAATCAACAGTCGCCCTGAGTAAATGAATTCACTATTACATTACTTTCATTGCAAGACTCAATATCAAGATTCTCCTGATGCCTTGATGCCAAGTCAGTAAATCATGGGCTTCTTGATGGGCTTAATATTTTTATTGGGCTCTCTTTAATCCAATTTTTCTTAATTTAAATATTTTACTTTTAAAAGTTCAAAATTTATATTTAAGCACAAACAATACCCTCCGCATATTATAATTTTGGTCCAAAACTTATAAACATGTAAAAATGAATTTCAAACTCAAACTTTCTCAATGGTGAAATCCAAAGTAGCTTTCAACCCATTTCACAAAGATCTTAAGACTCATAGTGAAAAATGAATCCATGACGAATGAGAACGCAATCACCAGGTCTGTCTGAATAAACAAGAACGTTTAAAGGAGTATACTTTATAGGTTTCAAAATTTTAAGCCTCAGATTCCTAAAAAAAACCCTCTGTAAAACCCTTTCCAAACAAGACTTACTCAAACCCAAATTCATATATTCAAAAAATTCACTAAATCCTAACTCCTAAAGTGAACCCCATTAAATTCTCATTCATTTCCCAAAAAAACTCTATTTTTTAAAATTTACAAAATTATTTTAAAAAACCCAATCCGTTACTTCCTCTAAATTCACTTCCTCAAAAACCAAAAAACTTTAAATTTCTCTTTCCTCTCTCTTCAAAATTACCAATCGAAAAATACCTAGCTGCCATCGTCGCTCAACTGTCACCGAAATTACAGCAGCAAAAGTCATTGGAGCAACGCCCGTTGTACGACGTGAAGGGACAATGGAAACGACAATCACATTTCGCACAGAGCAGTAGGAGTTCATTTTGCATGAACCCACCGTCGCTCGACCACTGTATGCCTCCAACAGTCGCTTCACCGTCTCGCTAGTCACTGCAGCCTACCATCGCTAGCACTCACTGGCCAGAGCAACAGTAACCAACAATAATAACAGTAACTGACACAAATACAATGAATGAAAAATGAGAGAAAAATATGTGTATTTTCACTCCTGAGGAAGGTTCCTAGAGTAGGCTCCAAACACCAATTTTCACGATCGATCTAGAAACTCAATCAAATACTTTTCCAAAGTCTATTTAAGGAGAAAAGAGGTAAATTTTTAATTTTGTTGAATTTTCTTCAATTTTTTCTCTAAGGAAATTGTTGTTGAGATTGAGTGAGGAATATTTATTGAACAATGATGATTGTTGCTGGGATTTTAAATTTTCTCTAATGCACATGCAAATTCTAGCAATTTGATGCCAAAACTTGTCTAAATAAGTTAACTTCCTCAGGAAAATTTTGATGTTTGGATTGTTTAATTGAAACACTAAGTTGTTTGAAATTGGACTTCCTCAGCAAATTGTGCTATTGTATTATTCTTACTTGAATTTTCATAGTTCAATTTTACACTGATGCTTGCTTGTCTTTGTGGTAGAAATAATTGAAATAATCTTGAATGAATAATCTTCCTTAGGCAAAATCTTTTAGAAATCATTTTTTCTTTGGAGGAAATTTTGGAAATTTGAACTAAAAATTGATACTTAAGCAAAAATGCCATTTTTTTAAGGATTTCTTTCTGATGCATTAGTTTAAGTATTTTGAATTGACAATCCCATAACCAAATCCTCAGAAAATTTTAGTCCTAAGACCAAAATTCACTGTAGCACCCTGTAATATGTCATATGTCATGTAGCCCTTAATATGTTGTCAGTATAACCTTAAACACCTTAAACTACCCTGATGCGATTGATTTTATATGATAATTGATGTCTGAGATGAATGTTCATCAGAGAAATTTAGCAATTTATGCCAAATTTGATTCCTTATTGAACTTGTTGTGTACTTTTGCCATAAATCAGCTCACTATGAAAATGACTCACACATTTGCTAGTTCAATTCTCTTTGTCTAATCTGGTCATTGTGAATGAGAATTATATGATTTTGATTGTAGAATTCTGACGTGGTCTCATTTTTTACTTTCAGCAAACATGAGCTCTCAAAATGCTAGTAGCTCAAAAGTTCATGAGGATGCAGAGCCGATGGGCTTCTAACTTTCAAACTTCTGTTTCTCATTCATTCTCATGGTTCTGGTCCATATTTGTATGAACAAATAAAATCTTAGCCTCCCCCAGTACTTTCTGATATTCCAGATGAGGTTCTTGATGATTTTGAGGTAAATTGCTTCCTTGAGTGAAAAATTAATTTACTTATTCCATATGTGTATTTATGTGCTTTTCAATAGGAAATCAAGCTTGAAATAGTTAAGGACATAGAAATTGTCACTTGTCCTAATTTTGTAGACATCAGGCCAGTGGTTTATTGCATTTTGGTTTAATTTCCTCAAAAGCTAATACGTATTGACTTTAAAATCTTTCTATGCAGTAAGGGTTTCACTTATTAGGGTAAGGACCATAAGGTATCAATATTGACACTACAACCATCTTATTAGCCACTTCCGAGGGAAAGCCTACCACTCCCTTATATCTAGGGTATCCAGATGAGATGGTCTATCTTTCCAGTGTCAAAGCTCCTAATGCTAGAAAGTATTGGATGAAACCAATGTTAGAATGGAAAGAGTGGATTTCTTGGCTGAGGGAGCACTACAGCCGTAAATGGGACCAGCTAGGCATTTTCTAGTTGATTGATATTTCTATTAAGAATGTGCCTTACATGGCCAAACTTCTCACCACTGCACTAAAGTTCTGGGTCTTAAGAAGTAACACCTTCATCTTTCCCTTGGTCATATGACCATTACTTTACTTGAGGTTTTTGCCATTATTGGACTATCTATTCTAAAGAAGGAAATATCTATTTGATTGATGAGTCTCACAATCCTAAGATAGAGTTTTCTTCTAGGTCTTTTAAGTCATACACTGATGCTGCCAAACATTATCTAGGCAAGAAAGGACTACCAAACTCTAAGGAACATGTTGCTTTTTTATGGGACTTAATGTGTAGACATCTCTTTTACTATTCCTCATGGAGGCTTAGTGTTATGTACATACCCCTGGAACAAGCTCTAGATAAAGGTGACAACTATGCACTAGGGATTATATTGTTAGGCAACTTGTATGCTCAGCTGAGGAGGTTCATAAAGAAAGACCCTGTTAAGCACTTGAATGGAACTTTTTGGTTTTTGAATGTTGTCTCTTGGTATACTTCCTTAATCTAAATGACCATACTCTTTAGCCACCCCTTTTTTTAGTTTTTGATATTGGCATACACTTGATGTGATGTGAGAGCTCATGGTTTGAGAGTGAACTTAGGTCCTTCTTTACCTAGTTAAAAAAGAGAGATGATAAGTACTTGTACCTCTTCAAAGATTATTATGACAAGCCCAAGTGGCTCCAGTTATTTATCCCAATCCAGGACTTGATAAAAAAAATAGATTTTTTTTGTCAGGTTACAACCCCTATACCCCTCATTAATAGAGCCAGGTATGTTTTTAGTCCTTAGGTGGTTTGGCCTACACTCTATTAGGCTTTGAGTTTTACATGTCCTTCATCTGTGACCACCAGTTCGGTCTCCTTTTAGGTGTTCCTCCTGATACCATAGATGTTTCTTCCACCCCTCTATATGGAATAGACCTGACTTCTTGCTCTTGGGATGATATAGTTAGGATTGAGGAAAAAGTGAACCAACTTTTATTCTCTATAACTACTATGGAAGCATGATGTGATGAGTTATATCAATTGGTGGGAAGTCCAACACCTAATTTTTGTGGAATTGGCCCCAAGATAACCAGGTGATGAATTTTTATCTCACTTTGCATTATGTTCAACTTGGCATTAATCCTTGTTTTTCTTTGTGTTTGCAGTGATGGAACAAGGTGAGGATGAAGATGCTGCTCCTAAAGCCCCAAAGGATAAAAGATGAGAAAGCCGCTCCTAAGAAAAAGAAGACTTTAGCTTCCAGTGCTAGTAAAGGAAAGCAAGTTGTTGTGGTTCCACAAAAGAGAAAAGTATCTTAAAAAACTAGTAAAGGTACATCAGCTCCACCTCTTAGTAGATCTTCTTCCAGGTTGAAAGCCACTAGGACACCAAACAAGAAAGCAAAACAATAAGAAATAGTAGAAATTGAAGATATTAACAACTCTGAGGAGTCTAGGGACTCTGAGGAGGAAGGCTCAGAGTAAGCTAAAGGTTCTAGTAAGTACTTTCCTTTCTTCCACTATCTTCAGTATTATTATTGTTATTGCCTGAGGGAATTTCCATTTGTGATTTTCTTGTTTGGGAATATTTAAACAAGGGAGGGAGAGGTCCCCACACCAGCTCAGGACTCCCCTTCTCCTACAGGATTTGCTTCCACTGAGGAAGACACATCTTTTTTCTTGCAATAAGTTTCTTCAAAGCAAAAGGAAAAGGAACCAAGTCCTCCTTCACCAGTTGCTAATTCTCTTATTACTCATCTTGTTGCTGCTAATACCGAGGTCTATTTATTTTACTGTTCATGAATTTTATCCTATATTTACTGTTCTTTTGACTTATGTATTGGAAATTTGCTATCATTTATTTAAACATGACCCAGATACTTAGAAGACTATGCTAGATGAGGATCTATCCCTAGACTTGAGCTTTTTAGACACTTCTTCCTTAGACTTAGGACAGAGTCTAGATATAGCACTGTATGAGGAACAAATCACCAGGGCTAAAGATTCTTTGAAAGCCACATAGGCTCAAAGTTTAGACATCCTAGAAAATCTTAGCATTTTAGAGCAAGGTTCCAAGACAACAATAATGTCCTTAATGAAGGTAATGATTATATTGAGCTTTTCTCACTTTGATTAAGTTAGTTCCAAACAACTTAAAGCTTCAAACATTTGAGCCACTTCACTCTACAAAAAGTTGAGTGCCAAGAGTAGCAAGGGGAAATCCAAAAGACGAAGGCCAAGAAAGGTGAGGTCAAAGATTCTTTTGATAAATTGAGTACAAACCTTACAACTCTTGAGGAAAAGGTTGACTCCATTAAGGCAGAGAAAGCTAAGATGCTAAGAAAGAATAAGTTGATGAGCACGAAATATCAGTAAGTAGTCGACAAGGCCAAGGCGATAATGAAGCTGTGCTCCAGTTAGAAAGATGTTGTCCATGGATGGAAGCAACAAGAACAAGAAGCATTATCAAGTAAGAAGAAATGCTTGAAGGCTTGGGTAAGCCTTAAGAGCTTTGACTTTGATTCCATTTGAGTTACGTTATCTCTTATGAATTGTTAGCACTTTTCATTTGCTTATTCTTGTGTTGAATTATGGCACTTTGAATTTGGTTGACGGTACTTGGATTTATTTTGGCTCATAAACAGGTACTAATGAAGGCTTTGGGTATAAGGAATGAAAATGAAAGACATTTATGCCTTTTGAGAATTTCTTGATTTTCATAGAACACTTTCACACATCAGTACCACAGTCTTGCATTTATATAAAGGGAAATAGTAAAACTTCAACAGAGATGCTACCAAAATTTTATTGAAAATTCAACAGAGATACTGTCAAAATTTATATTTTTCAAATAAATTTTGTTGATTTTTTTGAGGCAACTAAAATAAATATTATTTATTTATAAGACTTACCAATATAAATTAGTATTTATTTTGACTAAGAGGCCAATTATGTTTATTTTCCCATTGACATTTCTCACATGGTGGGAAAGTATTTTTTTCAGGTACTTTCCGTTGATGAACCTCTTATGTGGCACTCCATCTAAACTTTTCAACTAGTATGCATTACCATTCAACACATGATGCACTCTAAATGGCACTTCTCAGTTGAGAGACCATTTTCTAAGCTCTCTATCTTTTGTTTTAGGTGGCAGTACGACTTTTCACACTAAGTCACTTGCTTTAAACTTCTTCTTCCTGATTCTTTTATTGTATAACCTGGATGTTTCTAATAAAAGAATCTTCCTAATATATGTAATTCTTAGCTCTTGAGGAGTGCCAAGATTTATTTTCTCTAATGGATTTTAAACTTCATGTTGATTATCTTGAAGGCTTGGTGGAGCCTCCATAACATCCTCAAGCTGTAACTCTTCCAAATCCTCAACAAACTCTTTTTCATCAATGATTTCTACTCCATACACTTCTAAATCCTCACTAGCTATTTTATTCACTGCTTGTTGCATCAGAAGCTTATGAATGACAGATTCAGCCAATGCCAACTCCTCTTCATTGTGATTAATCATTAATCTCTTCAATTATAAGACCCTTCATCGGCCATTTAGAGTAAGGCACAATAAATTTCTCTTTGTAAATAAAATTTGGATGCTTTTGCACTCATTTCTCCATATCATGCTTAGAAAAATAAGTATTTTTAAGATTTCCATTCATCTTTTTCCTAGCAAATTTAAGAGGTCTCAAGTCCACATCATAGAACTTGGCTTCCAAATTATCAACACATGTTATAAATGGTTTATTGTTAGCCTAAGCCACTTCAACATCATTACCTTTCCAAAAGAGAAAGAATTGAAAGGAAGATGGAACACATCAATTAGCGTGAATCCAATCTCTCCCAAGCAAATTATTGTAACAATCCTTTGATTCCACCATAATGGAAGCTATGAGTGACTTTTCTACTGCTAATAATGATTTCTACAAACAAAACTCCAACTACACCAGTATCTTCACCCGTAAAAGTTGATACAATAATATCAATAGAAATTAAATCTTCCTCATTTTTCTTAAGAGACATAAAAGCTTAAGAAGAATAACATTAATAGTTGAGCAATTATCCACTAGAACCCTGGAGAATGGTTTACTATTTAATTGACCCTTAATGTACAAAGTCTTTGTATATTTGGCCATCTCTACAGAAGGCTTCTCAAGAATGACCCTTTTTAGTTGATCTGGCCTAATGGCTTAAATTACTACCCCACTTAGATGTCCATCTGATGCTTTTGATAATTTTTCCTCCTAAGTGTCATGGAACTCCATTTACTCATCATCTTACATCATGAACTCCTGAGGAAGCATAACCGAGGTGGTTGCACATCTAAAGGGTAGAGGTTCTCCACCAAACTCAAAGACATCAAATTCCATATCCTCTTTAGTCTCTAAATGTTCACCAAAGTATGCTTCTTGAAAACCATAACTTTTTACAGAATTTTGTCTCCTAAGATAGGGATCCTTTAGGACCTTCCTCCTAAATTTTGATTTTTTATCAAGGGTTCCCTGATGCATTATTTGGCCTTGATTTTGTTCTTCCTTCTCCCTTCTTTCCGCATCCCTCTGCCTCTGAAGTCTCCTTTTTTGGATTCGAGTCAGGCGTAAAGGAAATTTTTTATGCTGCACCAGGTGCAACTATCTGCTTGGTTATAAAGGCTTGAGTGCCATAAACCTTGGTTGTCTTCTATTGAACCTTAGGGTAGTCACATTATCTTCTTTCTAGTAATTATTTGAGACGCTCTAAGAGGAATTAGATTTATAAAAAGATTTTTATTTTTTAGTTGAAAAATTTTCCTATTCACTTGAGGAATTCCACCTTGAGGCTGACCTCCAGTTACCACCATGGTGGTTGCTTTGTCTCTAGTTGTTGAAGGATTTTTTTATGGTATAATGGCTTTTTCTTTGAAGTACAACCACCTTCCTCAGAGTTACCTCTACAATCAGTAGGCTTTATTGATTCCCTAGGAATTTTTGCTAATGGTGGTTTGCTATATTTCACCAAAAAATTAAATTTTCCAGTGGGGTGGCCAAGGGTGTCCTAATTCTTCTCTTTTTCTTTGAGTTTCTTTTTGACATCCTGTAACACTATAATATAAGTGCCAATTATGTTGATGGAAGCTACGGGTGGGAATGGGTCTTCCTCAATCGATATGGTATCTTTCTTTTCTGGGAATTTCAGCACTCTCTTATTGATCCGATCCTGTACCACATTTTTAAACACCCAACAAGCATTAGTAGAAGGGTTGTAAGAATTATAGAACTTACAATACTCTTTCACCTTTAATTCCTCCTTTGTTGGAAGTTTGTGGTTAGGTGGAAACTTGATGAATTTTTCCTTATGGAGAAATCAAAGATTTGGTCTATTTTGGATATCTCAAATATGTACAACATCTGGGGATTTAAGCATTGGGATTTCTTCCAAACTTATGGGGATTTGTTTTCTAGTAATGGAAAAACACAAGACCTAGTGTTTGCAAGATCAACAATAGCAACTTCAGCATTTGAAACTTCTTGGAAATAAGTTCCTATTGAGGCTTTTCTCCTTTGATTCTCCTCCTTGAGTAATTCTTCATATTCACTCACTTTTGCAATAGGCTTATAAAAATCTCAAAATTCCATCCCTTGAAACTTCTTCATTAGCTTAATTTGAGAACCCTTTCAGCCATTTTGATATATTTAGTTTTCGATTGAAGGATTTACACCTAGTCCTCATGTTTTTGAATCTTACAATGAAGAGGTCAGGTGTTTCACCAACTCTTTGAGTCACTCTAGATAATTTGGATATGCAAACCTCTGGTTCATCCCTGAAGAACTAGGTGTGAAACTGATGCTTCATCTTCTTCCATGTGAAAAAAGAACTCCTATAGTAGGTAAAAATAGTACTAGTTAAATTGTTAGGAAATAATTGTAACTTTAAATTGGAAAAAAAATTCATAATTTGCCAATTCACCACATTGAATGGTAAAGCAGGCAATATGTTCAAGTGTGGATTGTCCCGCTTTCCTAGTGAATAGAGAAAACTATTGAACATGATTATCCATTGGATATGGATTACCTTGTCAATCATATTCGGATATGTCTTGTGAAATTTAGGTTGGCTACTTGACGCAGAGCAAGATCGTACAACTCCTATACCACATTACTTACATCATCTAAATTAACTCCTCCTAATCTTTGAGCCTGAGGAAGTGGCATATAGGCTTAAGAATTTGGCATATACCTTTGAGGAAGGTTGCCACCATGCATCTTGTCTCTTGTTTGTAGATTTCAAGCTGTAAAGTAAGATTAGTTCTGCAAAAAGTTTATTAGTTAGGCCTATTATCTAAATCAACTCCTCCCAAACTTAGAGCATGAGGAAGTTCCATATAGGCTTGAGGATTTAGCATATACCCTTGAGGAAGTTTCCCCCAATGCCTCTTGTCTATTGTTTATAGATTTCATACTGCAAAGTTCGATTTATTTTATAAAAAACTTATTGGTTAGGCCTATTATTTTAATATTAATTATAGGATTATTTATTTTACTAGGGCCAACCTTTTCCCTTCTATGAGGAGGTTTGTACTTATAATCAATGGCCAAAGGAAATCCTCAGGAGACTCCCATAGAATTAATAGCTTCTTCTTGGGCCACCGATTTAAAGGTGTTTTCGTATTTAGATGTTTGATAAGCATTTTTAGAAATAGATTCAATTAGATCCAACATAATTTTTTTTAAAATTACCAAAAGTATTATAAATCATACTGTTGGCTTTTTCATTGAATTCACTACTAGAGGAATTACCTCTTACAGTGCTTTGAACTTACAAAATTTTGAGAACTAGTGCTTTCACCAGCATCTTCGATCACTTTCAAGTTATCCCCTGCCTGATCGATAGGAGACTTGTCTCTACTCTAGTTCTGAGGAGTCAGAGCATCTTAAGAATGTTCATCATATGATTCCTCAAGCCTTTTGTTGGGCGACTCTCTAAGCTCATAAGTTTCTTTTCCATTCTTTAATTTTGGCATTGTGAAACGTTGTCCCACCAATCGTGCAAAAAAGATTGTTGGTTATTTTACAAACTTACGGGCGTATCAGAGAGAATTTCCTTAATGTGAAATTTACTAACTTCTAATCAAATGATATAGATCCCCAAAACTCATTTACCACAATTCATTTGGATTTCATGAAATAGAGAATATAAATGAAAGTAGAGATTTTAAAGGAAAATTGCAAAGCTTTTGTATTGATTCTTTGAAAATTTTATGATTATAGTAAATGAAAAATCACGAGGAAGGTTAGAAAAAGACAATAGCAGTAAAGGAAATCCTAGCTTGATGAAAAATTAAAATTTGTAATAAACTAATTTTAGAAATTAAAAATTTGAGATTGTTGATTTTTGGTGATTGGATTGTGTTTTTGTGTTGATATTTGGTGTCTGTTCATTAGATGATTATGTCTGTCACTTTTATAACTCCTTCCTCAAGCTGAATACATTAGACCTACAGTTGCTCATCGTTACATTACTTTCCTTACAAGCTCTAGATTCTTCTAATGCCTTTATGCCAAGTCAGTAAATTATGGACTTTTTAATGAGCTTAATATTTTTATTGAGCTTTCTTTAATCCCATTTTGCTTATTTTAAATATTTTAATTTTAAAAGCCCAAAATTTATATTTAGACACAAACAATATATAAAAAATAAACGATGACTTTGCAACAAAATGAGATCACAACAATGAAACGTAGTGTATTATTTACTGAAATCAATGACACAATAGCGATGCAAATTTGATACTAAAATTTTTATTAAAATTTTTCATTGCCCGCACTAACTTAGAGATGATAAACACCGTTGGCTAATAACTAATAAATAAAGGGAAAGCAAAGAGATAAATGGTGCCAATTTTTCTCCTTTCTTATTTCCTTTCGCCTCTCTCTTATTGTCGTTTTAAGCTAGGAGAGGATATTTTTGGTCTCTTTTGGCCTGAAAGACCCTCCTTTCTCCTCTTTCTTTTTTATTTTCATGAGTTTACTTTATTTTTTATGTTTTTCTTTTAGATGTGAAGGTTTAGTTAATATATTTTTAGTTTTTCTTCTCTAATTTAGGATTATTTTTGCCCATCTAAGAGGGTTTTATCTCATTCTTAAATCTAAAGTGAGAACAACTATCTTCTCATATTTTTTCTCTAGGTTTATATTGTAGAGTTGAAAATTTGACACACTGGCTAATGGAAATTTTCAAGCCATTTCCAAAGGAGCCTATAAAGAAGAAGACAACTTTAAAGTGTAGTTAAAAACTCTAAGACAACTCTACAACTCAAGTTTATGCTTATTGATTTATTATAGAAGAAAATATATTTGGATGACACATTGTGTAGCTAAATAACCCTTCACTATATTGTTAAGATTGAGTTTTCTTCTGTATTATTATAGCTTAATAACTGCAACACCATAACTTGCCAAAGGAGACAAAAATAAAAATGTTACCCTAAAAGTGTTGTATAAATAAGATTGATTTTAACCTAATGTAACATTATATATAAACTGTTGCATTAAATCTAATAAAAAGTACAAAATCAAAACCTAATGCAACATATTGTTAAAAGTGTTACAGTAGAAGTTTAATGCAACACTTTAATATATATGTTACATGATTACTACTAGTGTAGCAAATATAAAAGTGTTACACTCAAATAAAGTATGAAAAAAAATAAACAAATGAAAATATTAAAAATAAAAAAGTTGATGCATATATTTTTAGAATAAACAATAATAATTTGTAAATTAAAATTAATTTATCTTTTAATAATATTATTTATTTAATTATTTTTGAAAAAAATATAATTATGTATATGAAAAAAGATAATATACTAAAAATTATAGGTAGGAAAATTGTAAAAATATTATGAAGAAATATGAATTTATATTTGAATAAAAGAACTAATTTTAGATTCAGAAATTTAATAGTGGTGAAGAATATATACTTTTTTTTTGTTATTGATAGATACCGACTTAAGACTATTGCTTGCCAAAAGTCTCAAAAATGGAAGCCTTGTGAGTTTGGGCATTAAAAATTCTCACCAACCCACCTAAGTCAA
>CAOJBK010056270.1:0-27570 GCA_948294925.1 Codiaeum variegatum
GTGTGCCTCGAAAATTTTCCCAAGTGCATGGGTATCCCTCTAAATCAATTTCAACTAAATTAAAATCTGCAATAGCTGCTCAGAAACCTTGGACCAACTAGTTTAGCATTTGTATGCCCTTTCTTATCCTCTTGGGAGAGAATATCGTTGAAACCACATATAATACACCAGGCAAGATGACGAATAATTTGTCGTGATGTTCTCTTTCTAGTACTCTTTGGACATCCATAGAAAGATGAGAGCCTCTAAACTACACCATCAGAGTGATGAACAAGAACATCAATAAAGTTGGTAGCCTATTGCTGCAATTCACACACGATATCCCCCTTCCAAAGCAATGCTAAGCCACCACTCCTACCTTGACTATCAACCACTAACTTCCTCACAAAACCCATACATACTCTCAGTTCCTCAATTTTGGATTCTTTGCCACAAGTCTCCAATAGAAAAACAATATTTGGGCAATGAGATTTAATAATCTCTTTCAGCTCTTGGACTATACATGTATTGCCTAATCCCTAATAATTCCAACTCAGGCAACTCATTATGAGCGGCGAGCTGGTCCACAAGCCTCGCCGATAGAGCATGTTGTGAATCAAAGGATGAACTAGAATCTATTGTTGAATCCTTCGAAATCGGATTCATCATGGGGTTTTGAAGTTGATGTGGTGACTCACCAACCACTTCAACTTTCATAGCATCTAAAACTTGCAACAAAACTGCCTCTTCCCTCCTTTTCTTCTATTCAACGAGTATCACTAGAAGAGCTTGTTCTTTTAGCATAACTCCCACTGAACCCATCACATTTGAGATATCCCTCAACGGTTCCTTCCCTCGGCTTGAACTACCCATCTATCTCCTAATAGTCCACTTGAATTCAGCTGAGCATTTTCACTTTTTTTGTCCCTAAACTCCCATTCACCAGTATCATTTTTAAGCCAACGAGCTCCCTCCTGAAAACCCCTGCATAATGGAGCTTTAAGCCAATCACCCCACACTTTCTTTATCTCATATCCATACTGCACAATAAGTTGATCGCATAATTGATCAGTGTGTCCCAACAATCCACATATATAACAAAAAAACCCTACTCGTTCATATTTAAATTGAACAAGAACACTATCGCCATAAGGTCATTTAAGAGTTTTGCAGCGTAAGAGCGGGTAGCAGACGTCTAGGCAAACTCTAATACGCATAAAGGCTTTCCATAATCCCTTATTCAATTCATTATCATATCCCAAATATGTACCCACACAATCTCCTAATTGCTTTCCAATTTTTTCAGAAAAAAATCCCACAGGCAGATTATGCACTTGCACCCACATAACCGTTGTGTTCAGCATAACCTGATCTGGTTTCTCACCATCCTACAAATGATGTAACAGTAGGTGATAATTGTCGAAGGTCCATGGTACTCCTTTTAACACATGTTTCACATCAACAATATGATACAGTTCGAACACATACAACCCCATTTGCAGATCCTTAACCAAAATTCCCCTTCTAGGTCTCCAAAGGGCTGCCATTTTATTTTTTATGACAACAAAGTTAATTGTCTTATCGGTAAGGAACCTACCAATGAGGCAGTTTTCATAGTTCTCCGCTTCCTCCACGTCCTCCTCCTCAACTAGCAGAGCATCCCTTTCCCCTGGATGAAGAGATAACCGTTGCATATCTGATTCCATGATGAACAATTACAGGACGAAAACTAGAAACAAAAACCCTAGAAACACACCCTCTTACAAGAGACCCAATCTTTTTTATATTTATTTTATAGTTATTATTACTATTTTGATGTCAATCTAGTTAGATCATTTGGTGTAATTACTGAAGATTTTATTCATCTTTTTTTTATAAAAAAGTATAAACAAATGAGTGAAATTTTTATTAAAATAAAAATATAAAAATTTAATGTTATCAAATAAAAATACAAAAATATAAATTTGTTATAATCTTGACATTTTTTTTGTCAAAACATATACTCTCTCAATTCTGAAAAAATGGTTATTACGCTTATCAATGACAAATTTTAATTTTTATTTATTTTTAAAATATATAAATAAAAAATTATAAAATAATAATATTGTAAAAATATTTTTTGAGATGAACATATTAATTATATTTTATACTATAATTTAAAATATTTTTTTATAAATTAATTTTTAAAATATTGATATAAAAAATAAAATAATCACTTATTTGAAAATGAAATGAGTAACTTTCTTCAATAACGCTCCCTACTCCTTACTCCATTGCTTCGTCAAATAATAAATACACATTCACAGTATCAGCCGCGAAGCAAAGGAGGTCGGTGAATAAATGCAGATAAGCTAGAATTTTGCTCGTGAAAAGAAATGAAAGTTATAAGTACCTTGTTCTTATCCACTTCAAACCTCTTTTTTAAAATCTTCAAAGCAGAAACTTGAAATTCAACTCAAAATTTTTTAAGATTTACTATTGTTTCTAAAAAAAAGATTTATTTTAATTTATTAAGATTTATTAACATTCACAGTACTATTTTTCTATGTGAAATTCATTTAGCTTCTTAAAAATTAAATAAATTTATTTTACTATTTAATTATGATTAATTAAAAAAAAAAGTAAAATTGGAGCTTATATGGGTTCCCCCCAGACATGTAATCAATATAGTATTAGCATTCATTTCAGTGCTTTATTAAATTTTTATAGTACTTACAAGCCAATTATGTCATCCATTGCTGGGATCACAGCCACAAGTCAGCTCATATAACTTGGCTCTGAGTTTTTTTTTTATATGCTCATCTTGGCTCTCCGAGTTAATAAAAAGCAACACCATTTTTCAACTATTCTTTGATTTTTTTTTGACAAACAAAAAAAAAATTCTTTGATTGTATCAATATAATATCATCTCAATATCTCTTGGCATCATAGTCTGACCCATATCATTTTATTTTTACAACAAGATGCTTTTTTATTTTATTTTATTTTATTTTACCACTTTCTTTTTAATAAATTTTTTTTATTTATCAAATAATCACCACCAACTACCATAGTAATGATAAAGTGAAAATGTCAATGAAATTATGAGAACACAAAACGTACATCTTGATTTTTAAATGGTAATGGTTTATATTTCATTCTCCTGTTCTATTGCAAGAGAAATTATTGGTCCAATCTCAAGAATAGAAATCTTCATCACTTTCAGCTTTTACTTTTGTTTCTTACTTGATCACAAAAATTATGTAAGCATGGGGAATCATTATCATTTCTCCCCAATTTCAGGATATTATGAAAACAAGTGACTGATAGGCTCAATTAATGCACATGCATGTGAAAGAAAATAATACTACTAAACTAATAGTACCATTTTTTTTTTAAACTTCAACTAGAGGAATGAGTAATGCTTATAATTAATTCTCTAAGTCAAGAATAATAATTTTAAAAAAAAATTGACAAAAACAACTGTAGTTGACATCTCCCTTTGCTGAATTACTCGAGTCCAATATGAACTTATTGATGGACACCATCGATGAGATTTAAAGTTCTAACTGCATACATGAACAGAGATCGAGAATTGAACCTTCTGATCTCATTTAAGATATGAGAATGTCGAAACCACTCAAACTATTCAGATTATCCTGATTTATATTCCAATTTTTGTATTTATTTAAACTATAATGCACCCTCATAATTTCTTATTGCTTTTGCTTTTTGGTTGAGTCATTGATACTTATTTTACAGCTAACTCTAAAAAGATTAACGGCTAAATCTCTTCATGAGTCGACTATGAGTTTTAAAAATATTTAAGTATCCAAATGTTTTAACTTGTAATTCTTTTTTTTACTTAGGTATCAATATCCTTTCTTTTCAAAATATTCTTTTTTCATAAAAACTGAATGTATATACATATTTAATGAAAAAATTATTTTTAAAAAAAATCTTTTCATATGAAAAAATTTCAAAATAGTCATAAACCTTAAAATATTTTTTCCCAAATTATTTTAATGCATGAAATAAGCTTATACACACATTAAAAGTATATGATAAAATTAAAATATTATAATTGGATTTCTTTCTTTAATTGTATTACATCTTAAGGTTTTGTGTAGAGTAAATTGCATTTATATGCTAAGACAAAAGGGGGCATAGATGCAAAAACACCCACACTAGTACACAGGTTTTGCATGTGGAGCCATGTGTTCTTCATTTGTTATTGTCAGAGATGTATTTTATCACTAGACTAAGTCTCGGTGTGCCGTGTGTTCTTCCTTTTGCATCATCTAATTCTCCCTATTTTCACTCTTTAAAATTCCTCCTTTTATTTGCTTTTCTCTTTTGAAGCCATAGCCAAACACACAGTGAGAAAAAAAAAGAGAAAGAATAGCTCTTTCTCTTACTCTTTTGCCACTAAAGAAAATTTAGAAAATCCAAACAAAGCATTGAAAAAATGGATATTTATGGAATGTCCGCACCTGATT
This sequence comes from Codiaeum variegatum, assembly GCA_948294925.1. Taxonomy (NCBI): domain Eukaryota; kingdom Viridiplantae; phylum Streptophyta; class Magnoliopsida; order Malpighiales; family Euphorbiaceae; genus Codiaeum; species Codiaeum variegatum. The sequence goes on from CAOJBK010056270.1 coordinate 4,458, forward strand.
GTTTCCGCATTGATGATCTTCTAGACTTTTCTAATGATGAACTCTTCTCTTCTTCCACTTCCACCTCTTCCTCCGCTGTCGCCACTGATCTTCATCTTTCTCCGCCGGAATATCCTCCTTCCTCCGCTTCTGGTGGCGCCTTTAATCCTACTGTCTCCATTGACTTCACTGATCATCTCTCTGTTCCTGTATGCTTCTTAATTTACTGCATAAGTTTTTTTTTTACTTTATTTATTTTTCTAAATTTTTTATTGATTTTTGTAGAGTGATGACGTAGCTGAGCTGGAGTGGTTATCGCAATTCGTAGACGACTCGTTTACCGATTTCCCTGGTAACTCACTTACCGGTACAATCAACGTTCTATCAAACACTTCGTTTTCCGGCAAAGCAGCTCGCAGTAAACGATCTAGAGCTCCGACAACGAGTGTTTCTCCATGGATATCCTCGGTGGAAACTGCTTCTCCTGGTGCAAATTTGAAATCAAAGAAAGAAATTAATAGAGCCATGCCGCCAACGACGGAGGGAGGAGTTAGGCGGTGCACTCACTGTGCTTCAGAGAAAACTCCACAATGGCGTACAGGTCCATTAGGCCCAAAAACGTTATGCAACGCGTGCGGTGTAAGATTCAAATCAGGCCGGTTAGTTCCTGAATATAGACCGGCGGCTAGTCCGACTTTCGTTTTGACTCAGCACTCAAACTCTCACCGGAAAGTAATGGAGCTCCGACGACAAAAGGAAATGTTAGGACAGCAGCAGCAGCAACAAGACGAACAACGTATCTACTATCACCATCAATATCGCCATCATGATTTTGAATTAAGTTGACGTGTTGAAATCTTAATTCTGTGATCGTTTTTCAATCAAATACTACTGATCAGATTCTAGTCTTTTTTTTTTCTTTCTTTGTTTAATTTCTTAGAAAAACATACTAATTAAAATTTACCGTTCTGTTTTAAAGTTTTTTAAACTACCATTTTCGTCGTAATTAACACTTGTTGAAGAGAATTTGAATGCATGTACGTGAGAGAGAGTGAGATCAGAGAAAGGGCCCTTGCACGTGATGCAGATAAGGCTAATAAAATATTCTCTCTCTCTATCTCTGGTCACATGGAAACCATGGAAGGAGGCTTGGCCAATGGTGTTTGGTGTGAAGAAATTAATGGAAGAAGATGATTCTCAATTGCAAAAGGAAAAAAAAAATAATAATAATAATAATAAAGCTTACAGTTCAGTCGAAATTTTCAGACTGGACCTGAATGGCAATTGGTGTTTTCAGAAATAATAACTTTTTTATTATATAATTTATATGTTTATTTTATACTTGCCAATTGTGTAATTGTTTGCTACACTCTGCCTGCTTGCTTGCACCATTCAATTTCTGTCCTCGGCCAGTTTGGCATTGCTGTGGAAAACCCAGCTTTTTTCTATGCTTCTTTCAAAAGTTTATTTTCGAAAAACAGCTATTAAAATAATAATTAAAAAAAAAACGAAAAGCAGGTACCCACCACACTGCCAAACGCCCTCTTAATCGGCTCATTGATTAATAACAGAATTCATGATTTGCAATTTTGGTTTGAAAAATTACAATGCAGTTTATGATTTTGTTCTATCATCATCACATCAGGTGCACTTCTATAAAGTTTTTTCACTTTTTGCGTTCGCCGGTACTATTAATTTCTAATTTCTGTTGCCAAATTATGAAAAAGGAAATACAATTTTTTATAATTTGATTTTTCCATATAATGTGCAAGGGAATATATATTATTAATAAAATAATGAATTTCATTTGAAGTGATTTTCAAACGGTGTTTTCGAGCTATTGAAAAAAGAAGAAGAAAGAAACGGTGTTCTCTAGTGCATACAATGTTCAACGAAAGGCAGCTCATAGACTGCTGGAGGAGACAGAAAACACTCCCAAATTAGTAATGGGCCTACTGCAATTACGTAAGTCCAAATCATAAAAGAAATCTTTTCATCTGCATTAACTGCCAATGTACCTCTGCCTTGGTTGCCTATTGACTTCTCATCACCAGAAAGATTTATTGAAGATGTTTGGTATTTGATGGAAATTCATGAATTCAGTTAATATCCTTTCATTACAACAAAATCCATGAAATTAAAAATTCACAAATGTAGTTTTTGAAGGCCTGTTAGCATGGATGTATTAAAATCCATAAAATTTATGAAATGCATCAACAAAATCCATCAAACCAGACCGAAGAACTCCGTGAAAATATAAGTTAACATCATTTTACAGATCATCCAACATAATCAATACTGTTAAATTGCAGCAGAATGACAAGATATTGAAGTTATGAACTTGCTTTACAATATTTTTCCCACCAAAATGGATGTCAAGTTCAACCATTTAGCAGAAAAAGGACTCAGACCAGTTTTATTCACAGATGCTTATAATATAGAAGAGCCTAACAACCAGTAAACTGCATTATCAAAAGGGGCCCTGGCTAATCCTATTTGTTATCAATCTGCAAAGATGTCTTTCATGACTGTACTTATTCAGTAAATTGTATAGACATTTTCCTGCCAATGAATAGCTATCATTCAACAAAATTGAAAATTTGAACTCTGAGAAAAGTCGTCATCTCTTACATGTTAATTATGTAATTGTGATTTTAAACCTGCAGGACATATGCCACAATGGAGTGTGAGCAAAGACAATTCTCAGACTGAGATTCCGTAGTTACTAATTTTTGTAACCTCCTTAGTCAAAGCATTCTTTTCTTGCTTTGCCTCTGAAGCAACGCTTGAAACCTGCCAATCAAATTGCTCCACGTAAGCAAATTTGTAGCTAAGAATGTGCAAATACAACATGATTCACACGCTTGTGATTCGACATTGACCATAACAGAAATATGCAAAATTGTAATCCATTTGAGAAAAGAGAAGGTGAAGGTGTTTGCATACATGCTAAGTGTGTGAATGCGTAGAACATGCAAATCGATATAAAAATAGAACAACAGAGGCACTACTGCTTTAATCATGTCCAAGTGTCTAAAAGAAATTGGTGAATGAGATAAAGCAAACTACAACTTTCTTCTTTCCCAAGCTGCAGAAAACTACAGGAAAGGTTGGAAGTTGCTTATATCAAAAAGGTTAATCCAAAATTTTCGTAACTTCAAGTTCTATACATGAACAAGTTGAATTTTAACTGTCACAATCCAGGCTTAACTTGAATATATCCTACTAAAGATCATATCTTGGGGTAAAAAAGAGTAAAAGACTACACCATCTGTCTGAAAAGACTTACCTGTGACCGGAATCTAGATGCTTCTCTGCTAGGCAATTCCCGAAGAACATCCTTCAAGCCTGATGCAACACAGAAACAGTTTGAGAAAATACATACATCACTTTTATCCATATAAATTTAGTCTGTTCAATGTGAACCACAAGGGAGATGTTAGCAGTTATGCTACCTGCTGCTTGCCTTTCAATCTTATACACTGAGCGAATCACGCCTTGAATCTGCTTCCCTGCTTGTCTGTATTAAGAAAGAAACAAGTTTGACCAGGAATTTTGACAAGCTATAAGTGAAAGTTGTACAATTATCCTCTAGGTCACAAACCTTAGTTTTGTCCTCCCACGAATAAACTCTGCTTCTGCTGTCGATGCCCTCTTCTGAAAAACAATAGCCACATATATGATGACTAGCACCCCAGAAAAGGATTGTTGGAACTTGGACATGATAATTCAATGCCTAAGAAGAATGCAAATGCATGATTTAACAAAATTTCAGCACAATGCAGAATTACATGAAGCTTCATAACATTTCCAGATGACTAACATTCCACTTTGCATGAATTGGCTTGCTTTTTGTCAAGGTGGAAATGCCTTCTTTTCCTTTTATTCGGTAAATAATTGTTTGGGAAGGTAACCGCAAATGAACTTCAGCACAATGACCCATTTCAAAATGAAATCATCATGGATAAAGAAAAAAACAGATGTTGACGATTGTAAAAAGAAGGTTGCTTTTGATTTTTTTTTCTCCTCTTCATCCTGGTCATTTACTTTCCGGGGTTTGTAGAAGCTACTGTTCACCGAGAGAAATAACTCTCTTCCATTTATTATTCTTAAACATAAATAGGTGCAGAAGTTCATGCTGACACGGCGCTTTAGAGGGAGTTTTGGCTCGCATATATTTATGAAAAACAGAAGGAATAATTTCTCTGCCCTCACGGAAACAAGGATGGTGAACAAGATTTACTTAAATGATAAGGAATACCTCTAACTTCTCACTTTCAGCCTTCAGAAGGCTGATTGACTGCCGCAATTCCTTTACTTTAGCATCTGCTTTGGAAAGTAAGGTCTGAAGTCAGAAATAGCATCTGTGTTAGGTCAAGATTTTACAAAAAAATAATTCAATCCATAGCCTGAGAATTATGCAATCATGAAATTAAAAGACTATGCAATACAGAAGGATCTGGCAGCTTCATTTGCTGTCCCATCACTGAGCCTCAAAACCATAAAGCTACTACAACTTTTGCTGTTTACTCAATGGTTATCCACTTTGAATTGAAAATTTTGAACTTAGATTACAAGGGTTGGATTTGATCGACAGATAGAAGAATCATTACGCGTAAATTTACTTATTTAACATATGACTACCACAAAGTGACCCAATCCCATGCTTGTTACAGATATTTCCTTTAGGAAATGATCAATCATTTTCATCTAGTTTGAACATCCTTTTGTTGCATAACCAAAATATAAGACTCTTCAAACATCAATAGGGAGATATAGATAATCATGATTGGATAGCATTTCAAAAATCCATAAATCTCATGAAGAAAACAACTCTTACTTATAAAGATTATTTGTAAAGAACATAAACCCCAATGTTTTCAGAACAATTGAGTTTGGCAAGCAGAAAGAGTAGCTAGAGTCCTAAGCATAGGGTATTTGTAATCACAAGATAACAGGAAATGGCAAATGCATATCTGCCCACCTCTTCACTCGCAAAAAGGCGCAAGGTACTGTAGTACAGAAAGCGTCTTGGCCCTGTAACATAAATGCAAAAGAGACTATGAATAGAAAGAGAACCTACTTATATAAGTTCTTAAACTTCAAGAGGTATTGACACTATTGCGAAAATGAGAAACAAAAAAACTTATGTAATTTATCAATTATAAGCAACACTTTATAACATTATTCATTGGAGATGCCAGTGATAGAAGTGCTAATCCCATATAAAACAATACAAATTGCTTAAAGAGCATACTTTTCAGTAGCATAAATCCTACTCCAACAGCAACTCCGCCTGTAGTCAATGGGTGTGAAGCTGCAATTTTAACACCCTCTGCATAAATGCCAAAATATAAACGTCACTAAGCCATTACAAAATATGAATTGCAATTACAATGGGAAGGTAAAAAATACCTTTAATTCTTCCAAATATCAAATCCTCGTAAGCAATAAGCTCAGACTTGAAATCTTGCAGAGAATCCTAGACGAACAATCAATCAATATTTCTAAAAATTTCTATAAGCCATTGATATAAAAATTGAACTAACTTTAATTCAATGAGCTTACAATTGTTTGATTGAATTGAGAGGAAGAAGTGGAATGAATTTCTGAGAAGCGAGATCTGAGGGTATTACTAGCGCTGTCCAGTGTCTCTTCGATGTTCTTCTCGTAAATTAGAGCTTGTTGAACTGCGAGATCGAACCATGGAGTAACTTCTTCTAGGGTTTTGGATTTGAATGTAGAAGGGAAATCAGTGTTCGCACCAGGAAAGCTTGGCTTTTTCTCCGATGAAGATGATTCTGAAACCGTCGTCATTTCATAAGATTGGCCTGTTTGCGAATGAATGCTTTCATGTTTTCATCAACGTTTCACCCCTAACACCTGATTTGGTCTATGAACCCGACCCTTAACTGACCCGACTTGACAAATTGTTATTTAGTCCTTACAATTTGATTAAATTAATTCATCTTATATATTTTTAAAATGACATGAAAAAGTTTTAAGAAGATTTTTATATACTTAGAATTTATAGAATTTTAATGATTTTTAAAGATTTTATGAGAGCTTATAAAAAAAATTTTGAAAATCTTGATGGAATATTTAAGATTTTTAATGACTTTTTTGTTTTACTAATTGAAATTGGCCTTAAATTTCATATAAGGATATTTTTAACTTTTTGGTGAATTGTCTCTTTAAATTTATCATGTTTGGACACTAAAGTCTAAAATTCAAAATCTCTCAATTTGTATATTACAAACGCAATTTATATGAATTAAAAAATAGAAAATAACTTTAAAAACAAATTAAAATGATGCAGTTATTTCCAACAAAAATGATAATGTTATATTTGAAAGGAACATAGACGACATATGAAAGAAAAAGATTAAGTCAAAATCTCAGATAAAATCTGTAATTATAAATCAAAATCACGAGAAACTAAATCTCATTTTCTTATCTTTTGACAAATTAATGTCACTATTTTTCTATTTCCACAAGTTGGTTTAATCAGATACCATAAACTTTTGCATTTTTTCTTTCATTTTGTAATTTTTTTTTATCTTTACATCTGAAATTCAATTCTAGTTGTTAATTTTTTTTTGCCAATAAATTGCTCAAATATATATTGGTCTACTTTTTTATGAAACTTGAGAATATAATTTGCAAGTTCTTACTTTCACCAAAAGATCACTGTCATTGTTTTAAAACTTTCAACTTCCATCTTTAGCAGGACAATATAATTTACTATGACATTATATTGCTATAAAATATTCTTGCTCACTATTTCATCAATCTAAGGAATAATTGTCAGAACCTTTAGATATTTTATTTATCAAATATATAATTTTTTTGGATATTGGTCTTACTTTGCAGTTGATTCCTTCTTAGTACATAGAGACAAGAGACTCGGGTCCTAATAAAATAAGAAGCCTTGATATATAATGATAATGTTTAGATTTCTCTTTTCAAAAAACATAATAAAAATATGACATTAAAGTAATATAAGAACTTAAAAAACAACTTGATAAAATAAGAAATCTAAAACTACTGAATGTGCAATCCACGATATTAAAATAGCACTAGGTTCAACATATTCAACTATGTCTAAAGCATCTTCATTTTTCATTAACTATCATCTCAAGGAAATCATGAAATAACACCCACTTTATAACTGATTAAGATGTTCCCCTGTTATTTTTTTCTCCCTTTATGAATAACTCCTTTTCTTTTATCAACTTCCATAGACAATTCAATTATTGTCACTGCATTTTTTCCCTTCCACTTCAAGCCTGGACCTTTGAATCTTCCATAGTGTGGGTGCCATTGGTTAAGTGGTGGAGTTTGTTTTTTCCCAATCATTCGTTGTTGCTCCGAAATCACAGGAATGTTGTATGTAGTTGATACTTTCTCTTTGAAAGCCATAGGTTGAATAGTGCATAGAAAAATCAACATAATGAACATCGCATTTCACATCATCTTAATTTGAAAACTTATATCACTGAAAAAATAGTGAACATCAAATATGTTTTGTTGTCTATCTGCTTTAGTAGGTTGCTTTGGTTTCTTCACCATCTTCTCCTTAATTTGAATTTGCTTTTGAACTGTTTTCTTATTTTTGTGTGCTTCCATCCTAAAACCAATTGCTTCATACATAGATTTGGTAAAAGCAGTATAATTTGGTGTAGCTTCAACTCTTTGAGGGTAAAAGGAAGTCCTTGGTTGATCCATTAACGGTGCCTCCTGATGCTGAACGTTGTCAAAAATATTTGGTGTTCTTATTGTTTCATTGAGATTATTCTGCAATTATAAATTGTTGTCATTGTCATATTAATTCAACACAAGCTCATGTAAATAATACAACTCACATCTCTTCATGGCTGTCTAGATTGAGATGAGTGAGTTGGAACCTGGAATTCAAATAGCACATTTATAGGTGTCATTTGTGTATCAACTTGTATAAACTCAAACAATTAACAACTTGCTTATTCAAATATGCAAAGTTTGGATTGAAATCATTACTACGAACATAAAAATTTCAAGAAATTTCCTTTATAAGTTGACATACTTATTGAATTCTTAAAGTACTCAAAATAACATACATGGTCAAATTTCTTCTTGCACCCCTTTCTTATTGTGGCCTTTTTCTTTGCAAATATTATATGACATTAGTGTTCCAGCCTTATAAAATTTTCCTTTTTTTTGTGCTTCTTCAGGGGTCTTTCATCCTATTTCTTTTAAGCCTACCTACTGATTTTTTTTTAGGAGGCAAAAGTCTCTCCTTTCCAGTAAAAGGCCACTTACTCTTATCCTTACAAGGCATCATTTTTAGCTCCTAAATTTTTTCTGTACATATCTTTGGAGTACCATTCAACAATGAAATTCTCAATGAACAGCCTTTAGTGAAAGATGGCTCATATGCCATGCAAACATGGTATACATGTCAGTTGCCATGACCTACACGAACACTACAACTCACCTAAAAACACATAATGTCTATCCTTTCCTTCACTAATTTCGTACCCTTTCTCTCCATTCCATTCGACATGGCACTTACAGGCCATTTCCATGTTATACTCTAAGATTGTATTAAACTAGGACTAAAGTTATGCTACCATTTTTGTACTTTGGCCATTCTCAACCCATTCCTATTCATACATTGTATCTTGATATCCTCTAACATCCCAGTTATATGTTTAGTTCTATAATTCAAAATGACATAATTAAAACACTCACACATATTGTTGTCCACTACATCTGATTTGGATGTTAATGAAAAAAAAAGCATGACACCATGTGTGTGAAGGGTATTTTAATAGATGTTCAACACTCTCACTAGCTAAGTTATCCATCTTTTCCAAATTATCAACGAATTGTTCAAAGTAGAAACTCTTGATGCAGAGCCAAAATCGTAATCTTAGTTCTTCTCCTTTCCACCTTCATTGCCACTGTGCAGAAATATACATGGCGCACCACCTAGACATTGATATAAAATTGGTTGCATATTCCTGTACAATTTAATTAAGAAAGCATAGCAAATAAGAAATGTACATAGTCTTAAGAATTTTATTTATTAATATAATACCATCAATATAATCTAGAAAAAGAAAAAGCTTATACCTGTGTTCTACCATGGGTAGTTCCTCGTAAATTATTGGCAACAAACCCTGATAATTTTGTAGTGAGTTTAGTAAATTATTTAACTCACTAAGTATAGTAACAACTACTAAAGATGACAACAATAATTATATAAATATAGTTTACGAATATTAGTATCTAACATAATGGTGCTTAAATGAAATTTTATTTGCTTACATCTAGTTATTAGTAATAATAACAACTATATAATAAATTGGAAAAAAAGGGACAAAAGGATCACAAAGTGATAACACTAAAAAGTTATAGACCATGTACTCAATTACAAAATAACGACTATATGCTTGAATAGAAAAAAATGACCACGAACTAAATATTTTAACGTTAAAAATAACTATAACAATTGGAATTGTCACTGCATAAATATTTTACAAATTATTAGTAAAATCTAATCAATAATTAAACATTTATATTACTGGACTAACAGCTAAATACTTCTATGTGTAAAAACCATAACAGTTGGTGATCTCATTGCATAAATATTTTATAATTTATATTGTTTCATACCTTTTGCATATCTGTGACTAATCTCAAACCATTGTCATCACCAAGATCCTAATTAGCTTTTAACAAATGAAGAAATCATTTCCATGAAATTTTGGGTTCAGATTTCACAATTGTCTGTGCGATTGGGAACATTTGATTGTTCCCATCTCTACCGACAGCTGATAATAATTGACATCTGTAATTTATTTTTAGAAAACACCCATCCAAGCCAATTATCCGCCTACATCCCTTCTTCCAGCCTTCCTTCATTGCATAAAAAGCATGCATAAAACCTTTCAAACACATTTGATCCAGTTTCTATTATACTTTACATGCTGAGTTTGGATTAGTTTGCAAAATCTATGTTATGTAGTCATAAAGACTACCATACTCTTCAATGTAGTTTCCTTCCAACTCTTTCAAACGTTGACTCTTAACCCTCTCACACATCTGAATGTTCACATCAAATTTTAATATCCTTATCACTTTGTTTTCCAACTCCTTGGCAGCCATGTTAGGTTTTTCTTTGACGGTGTTCATGAAAAATTCTATGAGAAAACTATGAGTTATCAATGAGCACTTGTACATTTGTAACACCTATGGTTTGGATTGTAATTCTTCACCTTTAAGTATTGAGTAGCTCCCTCAATACTAGCGTAAATAAATCAAGGACAACCAGGGAACTTGTAATGTGCTCTAACCCACTTCTTGTCATTTTTTTAGAATCCTAAATCATAACTAGCTATGGCATATTTTTTTCAAGGCTTATTTGAATTGTTGAGCACCTGCAAACATCATGTTAGCTAGGAAACTAGGGACTTCAACACTTGGATCAAAAGCCACTATTTTATTTATTTTTTTGCTTAAGCTAAGATGATTGTCTTCGTATATAATATCTCCAATTGTTATGGACTTATCACCTTCAATATCTTTCAATAAGTCATCAATACCTCTTTCAATTGGCTTTGCATTAACACTTGAATCGGTTACATTCATATAAGTTGTATCTTTATCATCAACTCTATTTTGTGCTCCCATTCTACTTTTATCTCTAGCCTCTAGCAATTCCTCATTACACACATCTAAATCCACACCTCTGTTAATAATAAAATCTTCACCAGTATCTTATTCATCCTATACGAGCAGAGGTTGCTGAATTGGAAAAGCATCATGTACCTTTTGTGCCATCCTTCTCTTTATAAATGATGTAGTCATTAAATTTACATCATCAGACATAAACACATCATTTTCATGCCTTAATGTATCCTCATAACCAAAAGCAACACCATTAGGTTCATTAGAACAAACTATATTTGATTTAGGATCATCCTCAACAAAGAGATCCTATAAAGTAACATCACATAACTTGTTTGCACTAACTTCATCATTCAAATTAGTCTTATCTTCAATTAGTGGCTCACCATCATCTATCCTAATTCTCAACCCCATTTCAATAATTAACCAATACCAATGTCACAATATAAAAGCATTAAAACATAAACTGACCTTATTTTTTCTCTACACCTTTAATTTCTATAGCACAAGCTTTGTTTCTCCTTTAAACTTTCAATTCCTCCAACTAGAAAATCAATTTTTTAGTGTTTTAATATTATAGTGAAAATCAAGTATGTAATTGTGGGATATTGTTTGATTTTTAGATTGATACAAGGGATATGCAATCTATTTGAAATAGGATTTTTTCAGTTTTGCAAAAGTAAATGTATTTCTTATGGAAACTAACTCCTTTCCTCATTATGTTCGTGTGCTTGTTCGTGCCTTTTTTTTCCTAATTCATTAAAATTTCTTATTAATTTTTCTTTAAAAAAAATATTCTATTATTAATTAATTTTTGTTTATTTATTTATTTTTTGAAGTGTTTAACACACTTACAAACTTGTCTGTAATAAACATGCTATGAGATTTTGAATTTTAGGCTTCAGTGTCCATATATGACAAGTTTAGGGAGATAGTTCACCAAAAAGTTAAAAATGTCATGGTATGGAATTTAAGGCCAACTTTAAGGATTAAATTGGCAATTTAATCGACTTTTTTCTCATAGACTTTCAAACAAAAAGTAATTAAAAATAAGTATTTTATTTATAAAATTAATGACTTTTTGAATATTTGTTTACTTTTGTAGAGTTTTTTAAAAATTATAATTGAATACCTCATGACTTGTATAAACTTTTTAAAAGTTTTTAAAAATTCTTATTTAAGACAACCTGACTTTTATAGACTTTTTAAAAGTCTTTAAAAATCTTAATTAAATACCTTATGACTTTTATGGAGTTCTTAAAAGTTTGAATTCAATACCTCCTAACTTTCTAAGACTTTAAAAGTCATTAAAACTTCAAATCGAATACACCCTACTAAGATTTGGTTTCGTTTAATGATTTAGTAATTCCATCTAATTTTTATGATTTCAGATAAATTCCTTAAAAATTCAAAAAATTACAAAACAAAAGAGAAATATTTTATTTTTTATAATAACATGACTCTTATTATCTTTCTTTGGTATTTTTTGTTGGGTTTAATTTCTATTTGGTGGACTAACATATAAAATAGAATAATTAAATTAAATTGACTATTTTTCAGCGAGCTTAATTATAAGTGGTTCATTATGGAAATCCAAAGAATTTTAGTAATTGGTATGAGTTTAATAGGTGGATATCAGTTCCTAACCCAAATAGGATTAATGAGATCCTGTTAGGTTAGTATATAAGGGCTATTAGGTTATGATCCATAATATATCAAAAATCCTAGCCACTTTTCTATTCTCTCCCTATCAGAGACAAAAAGTTATGAAAATCTAAGGAGTGAAAAGGATTTGACTGAGAAAAATTGTATATGAATTCAAAGCATTCATTTATCTTTTATTCCGCAAAGGTTCGATTCCTACAATAGATTCAGGTATTTATGTTTATTTATCTTTAATAATTCTAACATGACTAATCTTGGGTCTTGTGAAATTAAGGGATTATTTAATTCCTACAAGTGGTATTAGAGCCTTAATCATATTAGATTATTAAGCCTAAAAAATTAATTATTTTTTGTTGAATTTTCGGTACTGTTCAACTGATAATATCAATTTCATATTATATTTTGATTTGGCTTTTCATGGTCAAAATTGTTAATATCTATCTAGTCATAACCGAGTACATATTTATTTTCAGTGATTTCTTAATGCCATCAATTACAAATAATTGATTTGTAAGGGATTCATGGGGCATCGATTGTTTTGATTGTTGATAAAATCAATTGATACGAGGCCATCAAATAGCTTGGTTCTTGCATTTTAGTTATTTAGTTTCAGTGGCCATGAATAATTGTTGATTCATATAAAAAATGCTCAATCGTTTTTGTTTAACTAGTTCCTTTTTTGGTTAAAGTGGTCCTTATATATTTATAGTGTACTATTGGATAAGTAAATAATAAAGTTGTTTGTATGGCCCTTTAATAGACTAGTTATTGATTTTACATTACATAAATTGATTTGCATCTCATCGTTAACATACAAATCAATTTAGCAATATGAAAAGGGCCCATTAGGAGATAGCTTCTGAATTACAGTATGGGTTTTGTAATATTATATTTTACAATATATTACAACTAAACATGCCATTAATTAATAATATGAATATTGTAAAGTTATTATATATATAGTTTGCATCAAAATTATTATTTAGCATACAGTAAATTTTGGTGCATATTTTTAGCGTGTCTTAAAAATTATGATTATTAAGTAGTATGATTTTAACTAGTGAAATAACAAGGAATTTTTTTACTCTAGTTATATTTGAAATTTTCAAATTAAATTAATTTATATATAATGTTATCAAAGTAGTCTATGTTGTATATATTAATTTAATTTGGAACATAAAGATTTTGTGTGTTCATTATTTATGCGAACATTGATCAGCCCAAAGGAAGATTAGTGTTTGGTCGAATAATGAGTACACCTGCGACAATAAATTTTGATAATTATATAGTTATTTTCATGTAAATAGTAGTCGATCCAAAGAAAGACTATTGTTTGACATAAATTATTATCAATATTTAATTATTACGTTGAGAGTACCACTTACAATTGATAAATTTGTGCAAACACTGAATGTTAAGTTGTGCTAAATATCTTATTTTAATTCATGATTTTATGACATAATTATTGATTACATGTTATTTCTTATTCTCTATTTAGTTCATGCCATAACAAATAATGTGTATGCTCAAATTATTGTCATTCCTATACTCAATGGTATAAATTTTAAGGTATGGAAAGAGAATGTGGAAATCGTTCTTGGCTGTATGGATCTGGACCTTGCACTCAGGATATAACGACCCACTTTGGTTGAGGATAATTCCAATGAGGCTAAAGTTGAGAAGTGGGATCGCTCTAATCGCATGAGTGTGATGATCATGAAATGTTCCATACTAGAAGCGTTTTGGGGCTCTATTTCTGAGAGCAATAATGCTAAGGAATCCCTTATAGAAATACAACAGTACTTTACCAAAAGTGAGAATCATAAACAAGAAACCATTTGACTGCTCTAATTTCTATGAGGTACGAAAGTAAAGGAAACATAAGGGAGTATATATTAGAGATGTTCAATATTGCTAGAAAACTAAAGGCACTAAAGTTAGAGATAAATGAAGATTTATTTCTCTTCCTAAAATTGCTATTGGCAATGATCAGGTAATAAACCTTGACATTGTTCAAAATGCAACTCCTATTCAAGACAACATTGAAGTTCTTCTTGTGGACAACAATGAAGTTCCTCCCATAGAGCAAACTTAACAACCTCAGGAAGTTCCATTAAGGAGATCCACTAGAGACATGAGAAATACGATTCAGATGATTACATCGCGTTTCTCATAGAGCAAGAGGATTATGGAGGCTTAGTGGAAGATGAAGCAATCAATCTTCGCGAAGCTCTTCAAAGTTCCAATTCTCAACTTCGGATCAGTGCCATGCAATAAGAGATGAAATCAAAAGGGATTCAAAGGGCAATGTCAAAAGATATACAACTCGTCTAGTCGCTAAAGGATTCACTCAAAAGGAAGGCATCATCTATAAAGAGACATTTTCTCTAGTTTCATCAAAAGGACTCTTTTAGGACAGTAATGACATTTGTAGCTCATTTTGATTTAGAGCTATTCAGATGGATGTAAAGATTGCGTTTCTCAATGGAGACATTAATGAAATGATCTATATGGTTCAGCCAGAAAATTTTGAATCCAAATATTCAAAATCTGTGGTTTGTAAATTAAAGAAATCCATCTATGATCTCAAACAGGCTTATTGTCAATGATATCACAAATTTCATAAAGTGATTACTTCAAATGATTTTGAGGTAAATGTGTTTGATGAGTGTGTATATCACAAGTTCAGTAGGAGTAAGTTTATCTTTTTGGTGTTATATGTTGATGACATACTACTAACATGTAACGATATAGGCTTATTGCATGAAACCAATAAATCTCTCACTAAGAACTTTGAGATGGAAGATCTCGGGGATGCCTCTTTTGTATTAGGTATATAGATACTGCGAGATTGCTCTCAAGGTATCCTTGGGTTATCACAAAAGAGCTATATCGAAAAGGTGTTAAGTAGATTTAGCGTGAAAGTATGTTCACCTGGAGATATACATGTTTCCAAAGGAAACAAGTTCAGTCTCAACCAACGCCCCAAAATAGACCTTGAAATAAAGGAGATGCAAAAGATTCTTTATGCCTAAAAAATAGGAAGTTTGATGTATGCTCAAGTTTGCGCTCATCTTGATATAGCATTTGTAGTATGACTTTTGGGTTGATATTTAAGTAACCTTGAACTGGATTATTGGAAAGTAGCAAAACGAGTTATGCGGTGCTTGCAGAGAATAAAGGATTTCATGCTAACATATAGGAAGTCAGATAGTTTGGAGATCATTGGGTATTCTGATTCTGATTTTGTAAGATGTCAAGACAGTAAATGATCCACTTTTTGCTATATTTTTATGTTGACTGGAGGAGCCATTTCATGGAAAAGTGCCAAACAAACACTTATAGCTTCTTCAAACATGGCTGCAGAGTTCATAGCCTGCTTTGAGGCATCTAATCATGGGATATGGCTGCATAATTTTACCACTGGGTTGCGTATGGTTAATGGTATTGAAAGGACATTAAAATTATTTTATGATAATAAACCTGTAGTTTTATATTCCAACAACAACACAAGCACTGTGAAGTAAACAGATTGGCATCAAGTTTATGGCTGTAAATGAAAGAGTTCATGGTCAGATTTCTATAGAACATATAGGGACAAACTCATGATAGCAGATTTATTAACTAAGGAATTATCTCCTAAAGTATTTCATGAGCACACAACTCATATGGGTGTAGGCATATATTTGTAATACCTTGATTTAGTGAGAGTTTTATTTGGACTTTCTTTGTATGATTTATGCATAATAAAGTTTTATGGTTATTTCATTATTTATATCTTCGAATTCATTTAAAATTTTGAATTGATCTCTTTAAAGAATAAAGTAGGACAAGTTGGAAATAGGCATGATTGGGATCACATTGTATGTAATTTTCATGCCACGCATCCATGGTTGATCTATGTCATTTAATACATTAGTGTGTTGAGCATGGAAGTTCTAGTTACGATTATATGTGACGAAAGCCTCAATGATCTCATATTGATGTAGGAAATATACCATATTAAAACTAAAGAGAAGTCTAAAGAAGATAGTGTAAAAGTGTACGCATAAGGAATTTATTTAATATAATTATTATATTTTATATATTAGCCCACCAAATAGAAATTAAATCCAACACTTTTTTCTTCCATTGTTTCCTCTTTCTTTCTCCTTCTAAAAAATTAAATTAATAATCTATATAAATACATTAAAGATCAATGTGTATAATTTACAATGCATAAGCATTTTAGTCTTTGTGACTTCTCCACTAAGCTCTTTGGGCTCTATATTCGAAAATAATATAATTTCTCGTACACTAAGCCCTAACGATCGCCTAAATCATATGCCATTCGCAATCTAATCTCAAACTTTTTTCATTTGGATCTTTTTTTTATCCCACCCACTTTGTTTCTCTAAACAAAAACTGTTTTGAATAAGATGGCAAACTGAGGAGTCAAAGAGTGGTAACGTGAAGAAAGCCAAAAAATTTGTTATTTTGTCTTTACCCTAATCGTACATGCCCTCTCTTTCTTGTTGTATGACGAAACCACTAATCCAAGTTTCATACCCTCTTTTCGCATAGTTAAATGCTCATTGTCTATGCTATACTTGTTGTACTTTTTATTTTTTCACATCGTAAACTCAATAACCATAAAGGCATAATGAAGGAATGCAACAGATTGTTGTAAATTTATCATCATATGTTATGATTTTGTGATATGGTTGTTGATTGTTGACAACTTAGTTAAAGTTATCGAGAATGGAACTCGGGACTAGTATTTCGATGTTTCGTTTAGTCCATCTCTCTTTTTTCATCTTTCTTCTTGAAAAAAAATTATTTATCTTATTTATCGTGATTTTCTTAAAAATTCTATAAAAATTTAAATCTCTTGTTTTGTTAGTGGGAACAAAAAGTGAATTATGGTTAATGGAATTTGGATTGTTACATTTATGCTTCTTCCTCTAAATAGTATATACTCTTTAATTTAGCTTAGATGATGATTGGTAAAACTGAAAATTAAGTTCTCAATTTTAAGTGCTTAATGAAATAAGTGATATATATTTTACAGTATAAAAATATGATAACTTATTGCATTTATTACAAATATTAAGTTAAAAATTTTAATTTATCATTTTAAGTAATTTTTTACTTAATATAAACTTTTAAGTCAAAGTTATCAATGGACTTAAAACGATTAAGTGCTTAAAATTTTAATTTTAAGTGCTGAATAAAATTAAGTAGAGCCATCAAACACCTCCTTAATTTAATAACTAGCTAGTTATAGTTTTTTCTATTATAATTAGGGTCGACTCAAGCATTTTTTTTAAGATCTAAACAACTTAAAAAAAAATCAAGG
Organism: Codiaeum variegatum; assembly: GCA_948294925.1. Classification (NCBI taxonomy): domain Eukaryota; kingdom Viridiplantae; phylum Streptophyta; class Magnoliopsida; order Malpighiales; family Euphorbiaceae; genus Codiaeum; species Codiaeum variegatum. The sequence goes on from CAOJBK010056270.1 coordinate 22,114, forward strand.
CCTTTGTATAAGTTTTTTTTTTTTAATATATATAATATATTTAAGATTTAGTTTAGAATATAGTAAAATATTTTACTTTTTAAATAAAAACAAATTATGATAAAATTTTATAAATTAATTTATTTTAAAAAATAATAAATTGATTTTAACTTTTATAATAAAAGTAAATATTATTAATATTAGAATGAGAAAAAATGTAATCACAACTTGAATTAATAAGCTATATAGGGATGAAGCTGGCTCAGGCCCCATAGTGACCCTGGCCACTGACAATTTCTTTCATATATAATGGGTAATAATATGTAAATGGTAGAATTGTATAGTTAAAACCACTACAAACCAAAATTTTTAATAACCCATTACAAATTTTAATAGTCCAATAAATATTATAATAACTCATTACAATTTTTTCCCCAAATAACCCATCACAATTTAGTAGGTTAAGAAAAAAAACTAATTAAATATTTTCTCATACTATATACAAAGTACAATAGAAATATGTATTACTTAGCTGATTAAACAAATTCAGCCACTGTTATACTGAAGTTATGGCTTCGTCCCTGAAGCTATCTGAAGTACATCTAAAAGAAATTTAAATATTTTAATGTTATGTGAAAAAACCTCAACAAATAAAGCTAATATATAACCAAATGTAAGAAAAAAACAAAAAAAAAAATAATAATTAAATCTAATTCTTAAGTAATTCATTTTTTTATTGGCTTTAAACAATAATTTGTGTTTTATAAAAATTATGAACCCGTTTTCTTAAACAATGATTTTCTAATTAAAAAATAAATAAAATCACATTTTTTTTATATATGAACTCAATATGTGATCCACAATAATTAATATTTTATACTAAAAATTTAAAATACAAAATTAATAAATTTATAATTTTGTGAGAAAAATATTGGTAATTATCCTTCATTCTTTGAACTCTATAAATATCTTGATGTTTACAATTAATAGTTTGAAATTATTAAGTAAAACGAGAAACAATAGTGATGATGTAAATTTTAAATTAAGAGTAATAAAATATTCAATATTTTATAGAATTATATAATAAAGAACATATGAGAGTAAAATAAATAAAGAAAAATTTTAATATATTTTTTTATAAATAAATTTCCTAAAAATATATATTTTTTAAATATAATTATTATTTATTGGGAGACTCGCATATGGACCTTAGGCAATGGCCTACGTGACCTTGCCTGTGATACCGGTTATGATTTAATATATCAATGTATTTTCTATTCGGTAAATCATACATTTGAAATGCGTATGGTTAAAAATTTCTTTTATGTTTAATGTGCTACGAATCATATTGCCAAACAAATTACAATCCATTTTATATACGTGATTGCTTAGTTAATCCATATCATCAGTAAATAATACTGCATTTTTTACATGCAATACTAAAATTATGTTTAATAACCTTATGGTTTATTAATTACATTAGATAGATATTATTTAATACTTTAGTCCCTCAATGTTTGTAGAGCAAGTTTACCAACCTCTTAAATGACATTCTTTACCTATTTTAAAGAGTGAGTCTAAATTTTAGTAATTCCAATAGTGAATAACCTTAAATTGGAGGAGAGATAAAATGATTAATAAAAATGAGATAGAAAATGAATTTTTAAATATTTTTTTTCAATTGTTTTTCTTTTAATAAATTTGAAATGACGAGTGAGATAGGGGGGATTATTGGAACACATGCATATTTCAAATTATTTTAAAAATTAAGAGTGAATTTTTTATAAAAAAAATAGAGAGTGTAATAGAGAGCATTGCTGGACTTGCTCTCAGTGAGCGTTTGGATTGAGAAATTCAAACGAGAGAATTTGCACAATCAATGGATTATAGTGAATTCTATCGTTTGGCTTTAAATTTTAGATTTAACAATTCATGGATTTTGAAAATTCGTGAATTACACATTCTATCATTTTTTTTTTGGAATTAAAATCCCAAATGAGAGTTGGAAATGTTGAATTCACTCCTTTTTTTTTTAGCTTATACAATTTTGTTTTATTTCGAAATACCCTAAAATCCATTAATTTAATTTCTATACTAAATTGATATTTTAACAATCATAGGATTTTACATTCTTATATTTTTACATTCAAATGTTTGTACACAATTTCAGTATTTCATATTCGCTCAATCCAAACGACCCTCTATGTCTCGTGGAATTACTAATCCTATGAATTATTTATCAAAATAATTTTTTTTACTCCACGTATTATTCCATCCTACCAAACATATAAATATTAGAGTAGGAAACTTAATTTTATAAATTAAGATTTCTATCCCAAATAAAATTTAAAATAAGTAATGATATGGCTTAACTAAATTTTAAGATTGAACTAATATGAAGTATTATGAACTAATCTACCAAACATCAATCTTTCAAAAGTTTATAAATTTAGACTATTGTTAAGGTATTTGAAAAATATTTTAATATTTTTCAAATGTCAGAATCCTACTTGGAACTCTTTAATTTTCTATTTTTTCCTTTCCTAATAAAAAATTTATCACATTATTATAGTATTCTTCCATACGTTATAAAGCAAACTATTATTTTTTTTAAATTTTATTAGTATACATTATAAATAATAAATTTCATTCAAGAAAATCATGTTTTATATTTTTTAGTTATAAAGTTAAGATGTATTGGTATTAGCTTCATATTCAATATAATTTTGGTAACTTTTTCAGTTTCTTTTTAATTCTTTAGCTATGAAATCATTAGAACTACTCATGATATTCAATGGTAAATAAATATTTTTTGTTAGTTGGCCCCTAATGTTAATTCTTGAATTCATACTTATATCTTATTATTATTATTATTTTTTAATACAAATGGAGGGTGATAAACCCATGAAAGAACTAACGAACAATGATTCAAGGCCATGAAACTAATATGTTATCTTTCTTAAAAAAAATCAATTAACTCAATAGGGTTACTCTCATGAATTCTTGTATCAACATCGCTTCTCAAATTTTCATTGGCTAACCAGTCAGCAACACAAGTTTCCTTGCGAGAGATGTGTTTGATTTTCACATTTGACGCTTGTTTCATTAGCTTTTTGCAATAGTGGATGAGATTTGCAGACCTCCATTGTTGTTGTCACTGGAAAGTTATTGGACTAGAACTTTAAAGCCGGCCTTAAGAATCAAATTGCAAAACTTCCTATCTTTGGTAATTATCAAACTTGATATGAGAGCCCAAAGTTCAACTTCAATCATTGAACAATGCCCAATTTCAATGGTAAACCTTTTATCCATTTGCCTATGAAGTCTTTGAACACTCCCCTTCCCCCGACTATTCCTGGGTTGCCTTTCATATTATCATATGTGTTAAGCTTTATCCAATTTATGTGAGGTGGCCACTCAATGAGAGCATTCTCACAGTTCCTCTTGTTGATGTATTTAGAAACTTTATCAAAAAAATCTTCAATTTGCTTAAAGTAGGCTTTCGCAAATGGAATTTTATAATCGACGTATAATTTATTATTTATGAAAACCTCCTCATTTTGACACTTTCATAGCCACATATATCTACAGCAAAGAACGTGTTCCAATTCCCATAAACACTGCTTTATTCTTTCATTCACAAGTTAGTTTTGAAGGCCCATAGCACAATCATTGTTGAACATATTAATGTTCAAGAACTTCTTCTAAAAATTTGCAGCACCAATGCAATCACATAATATATGAATTACTGTCTCATATTCTTCCTAGCGAACCAGACAAACGGGGATGTCACCAGTCTTTCGCCTACAATGCTTAGTATTCGTCATGATTTTCTCATGTAGGATGCGCCTAATAAAGATATTGATACGTTGCGACACTTTGAGTCTCCATGCCAACTCCCTTTCATGGCTCGCACTAGCTATACCCGCACCAAATACAATATAAACCGTTTTAACTTCAAAATTACTGGATGGTAAATGTTGTCAAATGATATTGTCATTGACACTATATACTATCAATTTGATAATTATATACAATGTGAAATTATAATTATTTTTAAATTTAATAAGTTCTTAATTCTAATATCTAATAAATTTTTAATATACTAGCTGCCTCCCTTTATTTTGAAGGGGCTGTTATTAAGATTTAATATTGATGGTAAGCACAATATTTTTAGTTTTATTTTACAATTTAGTTATTTAATTTTTTTTTTCAATAAGATTGTTATTTTTTATTATGAGAGTTTATTTATTTTTTACTTTCATCTTTTTCTTTAAGACATGGTTTAGAATGTCAAATATAATTATTCATCAAGAAAATAATAGATTTAATGAGGTCTTTCGAGAGTAAGTTGTGATTTGGAATATAATAACATGTTATACATTTCTCAACGTCAATTTTTTTTTCTAATTAGTTTTTTCAAACGATTAATATATGATATTTTAAATATATATTTTGTTGAATTTGATTTTGATTATAAATGTTGTATGACTATCTATTAATATTTTTTTTTCTTTCAATAAAATATTATAAGAAAGTTTATTGTAAAAATATAATTGGAAAAAAAAGAAGTTAAAAGGAAAAAATCCTTTGGAAGAAAAAAAAAAAAGAGAACCCCAATGCCATTGAGTACGTGGCAAAAAAAGAGATGAACATGTAGTCCTCATAGAAGACCCGCGGGTGAACATCGTGTAACCCATGACGAAGGCACTTGTCTTGCTTTGAGATACGCCTATAGACGCTAAGTCTCACCTCTCTCTCCAATCCCTCTACAACTTCTAAATTCCCGCAATCTTCGAAACCCCAACCTCCAAATCTCAATCCATCTTATGCTTATCGAAAACAAACACTTTTGTGAAAACCTATTCGCCAGTCTCTTTTTTCTCACGATGCCTAATTTATCATCAACGCTTCCAAATCAGATTCGGTTCTTGCTCCAGAGCTTGAACGAAGCCAACGTCGACTCTGTTTTCCGTGAGCTCTGCCAGGTAACTCCTCCATTTTTGTTGTTGAATGGTTTTCTGCCAATCGTTTATTGCACTGATCATCCATTCTGTCACTGTCTTCACTGCTTTTAAACCCTAACTAGTCACTCTCAATTGCCACACAGATTCTTTGATTTATTCTTTAAGTTTGATTTTGATTGAAATTAGTTTAGGTTAAAAACCTCATGATCTTTCGCTTTTAATTTTTTTTGGTCAGTTCTTTTGATTTTATTTTCATTATCTCTGCATTTGTTTTGCATTGTTAGATGCAGATGGAAATGTGACAATTAATTATTTTCTTATTTGAAATGGAAATATATACAAATCATAGGGACGGAGACTGGGATTCTATGGGAGGAATGACTTTTTTGTAGGAAAATAATGTATCATATATAGTATATGAAAATCAACTTCTTAAATTCTAGCAGTGAACATGGTAATTGTAACTACTTTTTGATGAACTGTGTTGCTTATAATGTGTTTTCTCAAGTGA
>CAOJBK010056592.1:0-13893 GCA_948294925.1 Codiaeum variegatum
TATGTATTAGTTGAACTGGGGGCACAATCAGTAAATATTAGGGGAGACTCATTGCTTGTGATCAACCAACTCATTGGGAAATACAAGTGTGAGGCAATAGTCCTTCAGCCTTATTATAACAAATCCAGGAACCTCCTAAAAGCTTTTGAGCATATTTCATTGGAATATTCTTCAAAGGCCTCAAATGAAGAAGCAAACAAGCTCGCATAGGAGGCATCAAGCTACCACCAATGGTTTGGAGAAATCCCACTGGAATATTGACCGATCTCTATTTTGTGTTCAGGGGGCATTGGTTAGCTCCAACAATAGATAGAAAAACATACAAGGGTCTTTGTAATTGATGTAACTCATGACTAGAGGAAGCCTCTAGTTGAATTCTTACAAGATCCATCTATAAAGGCTGATCATAAAACAAGGCTACTAGCCCCCAACTTTTAGCAAAAGGAAGGGATCTTATATAGGAGATATAAGGATCAGCTAATGCTATGTTTCAACCCCAAAGAAGTGATGTTAGCCATGGCCGAGGGGCATGAAGGACTAGCTGGGGCTCATAAGCTGGTAGGGTAATGAGGTAGCTCCTAGATCAACATAGCTTTTGGTGGCTTAAGATGGAGAAAGATTGTATGGATTATGCCAAAGGTTGTGAAGCTTGTCAGAAGCTTGGTCCTATACAGATATTGCTAGTAGAGGAACTCCATTCCATCATCAAGCCTTAGCCTTTTAGAGGATGGGCTATAGATGTTATAGGAAAAATTTATCCCCCATCTTCTCAGAACCATTGCATTATTTTGGTGGCCACAGATTACTTCACCAAATGGGTAGAGATGATCCCCTTAAAAAATGTGACTTAGAAGGCTGTGATCGACTTCATTAAAGAGAATATCCTTTTTCATACCAGCCTGCCCCAAACGATCACAACAGACTAAGGGATTATGCTCACAGGGGAAGCACTGAGAGAGTCATGCAATGAGTATGGGATTAATTTACTCCACATGACTCCCTAATATGCCTAAGCCAATGGGAAAGCAAAGGCTACCAATAAGATAATCAAGTGAATAATCCAAAAGACTGTAGACAACAACCCTCGAAAATGTCATGAACTATTGGGAGAGGCACTATGGGTCATTAGAACTAGCGTTGAAATAGCCATAGGAGTTACCCCTTTCAAGCTCGCCTACTGATAGGGGTGGGATTCGATTGGTTCTGTTTGGTTCGATTTGTAAATTTTCTAAACTAAACCAAATACATTTATATACAAACTGAACCAATCCAAATAAGATGAAAAATCAAAATTTGAATTGGTTGAAATTTTTAATCGGTTCGATTCGGTTTTCTATTTAATTATTAAGTTTGAACATTGCAAATCCAAATTTGTTACAATCTCACTTATTTTTATTAACAAACTCACATTACAAAGAAACAAAAACAAAAGCCTTTTTTTAGCCATAAAAAAAAACATATACTTGGTGAAAATACAATAACAATCTTATATTAAAAGGTTCTCAAAAAAAAATTAATCTAAATAAAATTTAAAAAATATATATATTTGAATTCTATATCTAGTATTTTTATATCGTAATCCTAAAAAATAACAAATATATAAATTTAATATATTAAAACATTTTAGGTAAAAAAATAAACTATTAAAAAAACAAATCTAAAAAATTTTTGTTTTATACCTTAAATTTCAATTTTCTGTCGGTTCTATTTTTTGAACATCAAAACTGAACTAAAAAGCTGAACTTTGAAAATTTACAAATCTCCAACTGAACCAAATCAAAATATTCATATTCTCCAAATTGTATTCAAATTTCATTTTGATCTAGTTCAATTTGGCGGTCCGATTTTCTCCAACCTCCACCTACGGATTGGATGCCATGATTCCAGCAGAGTTAATAGTCAAGTTTACTAGGAGAAAACACTAGGATTGATTATCCCCATCCAAATATGAAGAGGCCATTCATAGGGAATTGGATGATCTTGATGAATCAAGGGTGGTTGCCCTAGACTGAATGCAAGTGCAGAAAAGGAAGATAGATAGAGCTTACAACAAGTAGGTTTGTTCTAAAGAATTCAGATTTGGGGATCTTGTATGGAAGGCTATTCTATAGCTCAAAGAGAAAAATTGGAGCTTGGAAAATGGTCAACGAAATTAGGAAGGCCCTTTTGAAGTTACAAGAATCATAGGTAACAACGCCTATCTGCTCTCATGTGGGGAAGGAAGAAACCAAGGTCGATCAATCAATGAAAAATAATTGAAGCTATATAAGCCTTCGTTATGTGAGTCTTTAGATCAGTCTTTGTTTGAAAAGGTTCATGAAAAATTGAACTAAACGATTGTAATACCGATGCATTGTTAAAAGATGTTTGGTTCCATATCGATTATCATATTATCAGTCGTGTCTGTATATCTTTAATCTTCACTGAATATTGACATCTTAATAGTTGATTATAATACTAAATTTCAAAAGTAAATTTGGTTGATTGTCTAGTTTTAATTTTTAAATTAAATGTCTAAATCAGTTTAAGGAAATTAATGTTCATAGTAGGTAAACATGCAATAAGACAAGGATTAATTATGGTATTGAAACTTATTCATTCAAGAACAAATACAAAAGTAAAAGCATTTATATAAATATTACTGAAAGTGATTTAAAAAATCAGCCCCATGGCCAACAAAATTAAAATTGTCGTCCTAAAGGGACTTTTCCAGGTGTTACAAATAGGGATACAATTTTAAGTTGAGCAAATTTTGATGACTTCTTCCATCCATCATAGAAAGTCATCCTCCACTAACTAATGCTTCTTCACCTCCTGCTTTAGGCTGGATATTATTTTGATGGAGGCCCTCACACTGCCTTTGAGTTCCTTGGTTTCCTTCTATAGCTCTTTTGCCTTAGAGATTGCCTGGGCCTTCTGATATTGGAGATGGACAAGCTGCCCACACCACATTGCTAGCTTCTTTTCCAACTCTTCTATCTCCTCCACTACATGATTTTTTATTCGGCACCACATTTTTTAAAGCCTCAATTTGGGACTCCTTGAGCCAAGTCTTAGTTTTATTGATGTATCTATAAGCATAGAGGATCTGGACAAAGGTCTAGAGGAAGTTGGCTAGAGCTTTTTCACCCCAACTTGAATATGCTCCTTACTAGCATAATCAATAATGAATTGAAGGCTCTCTTTAGTCTTGGATTGAATTGACTTCTCCAAAAACTCTTGTAAGCCTTTGTTTACTAATTCAGATAGTGTCTGATTATGATCGGAGATCCCCTTTGCATTTTATACTGAGGATCACTGGGGGGCAACATCTACAGGCTGAGCTCTAAGAGACCCTTCATCATCAGAGCCAGAAGAAGTGAAATAATCCTCGAGATCACCAAGATCATCCTAAAAAATAATTAAGCAATAATGAGACAAAAATTCAATTATACATGTGGAAGTAGACGAAAAGGTAATTAACTCTAGTGAACCCTTCTCGACGGAGGAAGGGAAAGGAGCTTTACAAGCAGGAATTTATTGGGCTTAATCTCTAGCAACTTGTGGCTTAGGACTTTTGATCTCAGCCATATCAATTATTTCTATTTACTTACCCTGCGACTTCCTTTTTAACTCTTCTGTAGTGCCAGGCAAGGTCGCCATCGATGGTCGGGAATCTTGAGCCTCGATAGCTAGGCCTTTAACAGCCTCTTTCTTAGCACTCTTAGAATGAGAAGATACAGTATCTTACTTTGGGCTCGCAGGGTTAAACCAGGCCCTTTGGTAACCTGTTTCTCAGTAATCTTAGAGTGAGGGGTAGTTTCTCACTTTGGGCTGATAGAAGTGGAATCAGACCCCTTCTAGGAGGATGAAGACTTAACTGATGGGGGATTATCGACAGGGGCAATTGCAATAATGGCAGAAGTACCAACCTTGAGCTTCAACTTCTGTAAAAGATAGAAATAGGGGTGAGAAAAATACCAAGGATTTGAGTTAAAAGGTTCCTAATAACTTTACCTTCTTATTTTGAGAAGACTTAAGGATGTCAGCCTCAGCTCATCTTTTTAAAGGAGTTATAGTATCACCTATGGGCCTTGGAGTTATAGTTGTATAAAAGAGAAAAATCAGTAGAGTATTAAATTATCAACCGAAGCACCACGGTGATGGATGTATACCTGGACCCCAACCGAGCGGTCTAAAAGCTACATGCCAGGAAAAAGGTTTGTTAGGAGGGTAATTTGTTGTGTAAAATTCTGTAAAAGTTATTTGGTTGGGTGGATAGTTTATTCTTTTAAGAATAGGCCTGACTACCACAAAAAGGGCAGTCGGTAAGGGTGGCCATTTTATTGGTGAAATATTTAGAGGAAACCACTTCTCTGGAATTGGAAAAGAGTAGTCAATCATTTTCCCTTCAACCGAGGCCTTTTTGTAACAATGTTCTCTAAAAAGGGAGATTTCCTTATTACAAGTTTTATTGGCCTCATCTAGGTTTTGGTTTCTTATTTAGTGTTGGGCTTCAAGAACATTATTGATAAAGTGTAGGAGTGTGTGATATTTTATTCCATAAAACTTTTTGAACTTACAAATTTGTTTGAGGAACTCACTTTAAGGTCGTTCTAGGCTAGAATCTTGCACAGGAGGAGGCTTGTTTGTACCCTATGCTGAAAATTGTAATCTAGACCAAACAACTTTGAGGTCTTCGTCATAGACTATACTTATGTATCTTTCTTACTAAGTAGTAAGACTGGAGGTAATGCAAGGATTCTCATTCATGTCAACTACCTTAAGCTCTTCAAGACGTTTATTGTGAAGTTCTCGGAGCTGATAAAACTGTGTCTTGGCGATTGATAGTCGAATAGGGGATAGGCGATTGAGAGAGAAGGTTGTCGGATAAGGTAGCTCTTGTTTATTCCTGAATTGCCTCAAGCATAATTGGGGGGAATAAAGCTCAACCCCGCCCTTTGCATCTAAGAAAGTGCTGACTGGTAGGTCCCAAGCAATGAGGGAACTCGCCTAAGAATCGACCCACTATAACATAAGGGGATTAGATAAAGGTAGCTCGGTTTCTGAAAGAAAAAAATATGGGTCCAAGTAGGGCAATATTAGGATGGTTTCAGCATAGAATACCTTTCATTATGGATTCTAGGGGTAGTGGAGAGGTATTTAATAAATTCTTTAAACTCGGCCTCAAAAATTGTCCCATGGTAAAGATAGTGGCTGAGAGTTGGATAGTTGGCAATAGAATCGGGGTCGGGCATAATTACATACTCTGGAAAATAGGCCATCATCCATAACTGAAGAACCCACATGGGGCCTCGAAGGTGAGAGAAATAAGGTACCACAAGACTCGAAAGAATTTGGTTTAAACTTCTATATAGGCTAGAAAGAATTAAGTAGCCTAGGTCATAATTATCTTCAGAGGCCAAGGCTTTGGCCACACAAAGGTACTCTTTAGTAACCTTTACTGAGGTTGTACAAAATATGTATTTACACAAGAAATAAAGAAAAAAGGATACATGCTCCTCGAGAGAAGGTGCTTCATGGTGTTTATTGTTATTGACATAAAAGTGTTGGTAAGAGGTCCTCTTAAAAGATAAAAAATAAGAATTGTCAATGGGGGAAAGAGGATCAAGAGGCTTTGCAAAGATAAGGACCCTTAAAAGGACAACTATGTCAGATAAAGTAGGGGTCATCGTGCCGAATCTAAAAGCCAAAACATTACTTTTAAGAGACCAAAAAAGAAAGGGAGAGAAAAAGAAAGGGCGATGAATCGACATGGGTCCAAACACAGTCCCAAGAGATGATATATGCCCACTCTGATCCATACTTTATTATAGGTAGGGCTCATCCTAGTAAACCAGTACCTAAAATCGTTATTCAATCAAGAAAAACTCCTAGTCAAAGGCTACCCCAACTAGGGTGAGGTTAAATTATCATGACTTAACCTAAAAGGTCTAACTTTCCTAAACAAAAACTCGAGAAGGGACTCTATAAACCTAGAACAAGGTCTTACAGAATAGCCTAATTCATTAGGAATTAGTATCTGGTTGATGACCTCATCATTTTTGGAGAGATCCTTGTAGGTAAGGGTGGAGTGGACATTGGAAGCAGTTCTCTTAGACTTTGTCATTTTTATTGATAGTACTGTAAAAAGCAAAAAAAAAAGTAAAAAAAGAAAAATGTGCAAGCCTTAGCTGATAAAAGAAAAATTAAAGGAATTTAGAAAGGAAGATTGAAACTTACCAGTAGAAAAAATTGGCAAAGGTCCTTGGAAGATTATTCAACAGCTTAAGGTAGAAGATGATTAAAATGGCTAAGGAAGGAGAATTAAAAGTCTAGCTGATAAAGTGACGTTCCCACTTCCCGAGGAAAAAATTTGGGTAGGATGAAGATGAAACATCAGAATGTAAAAAGACATGATAGGTTATTCTCCACTAGTAATTATTAAGCTGAAGATTTGGTTCCCTTTGTGAGATATAGTGAGAAGGGTCGGTGCATATGCATCCCTAGCCTAACGATGACATAAGTTGTCGGCAAGGGATGCAGGGAACATTGTTACCACTGGCCTAATGTGTAAGGCCACAAGGCCCAAAGTCCAATAGAGTGAGTCTTGAAATCTTAAGGAACTAACCCTAGCCCTGGGCGAGGAGATGGTTTTTGCCCATAGGCACAACTCATAGACCCATAGCGATAGCTTATGGATTGTGGGCTTCGAACAAAAGAGGACTAAGAATATAGGCCCAAAGGCAAGATCAAACGGGTTGAGTGTTCAACTAGGCATCCCTAGACAGATTAATATCAAGGCCCATTTAAATACTCAATGGATAAGAATGAATCCAAGTCCTATAGAGCTCAAATCCTAAGCTTAGGCCCGTGAACCGCCTTATGATGGAAAGTATATAAGGAGATCAAATCTCTAGGGTTAAGGATCTAACTTTTAACACTTAAAAACCCTATTTTGCTTTGACAAAAAAATCCTTAGGAGTAGAAGTAATATAACTTTTCTAGTCCTTGAGATCATGAATGTTTCTCCCGATTAGAGTGACGAACTTCCTATATCTCTGTCGGCAACGTGGTGGTTGACGACTTCAACCTAAATACCATTCTTGACTCCTACGGATCAAGTGTTCCTAGCTACAACTATGCATATACCTAGGAGAATAGGTCCAATAAGAGCCCAAGGAGTTGGAATCGGCGGTGACGCTACCACCAACCCAAGGGACAGTTATTCGGGCTTAGATTTACTTTGTAGCCCTTAGCTCATTTCCTTTATTTGTTTCTATGTTATTTTCTTTTATGCTTGTAAAAATATTAAAAAGTATTGTTTGTTTGGACAATTAATCATAAAAAATCAATATATACTTTATTTAAATATAATATTATTAGATTGACTTAATATCCACCTTGATTAATACGGTGAATCCTTAAAACTTATTTTATTGTTTTGGGAGTCATTCTATTGCAAATAGAATCATAATATTATTTTAAATAAAAAATTCTAACCGTATTGGATAAAATGAAATAAAATAAAACACATATAAAAAAGCGTATAAAAGTATGAATATAAGATTTAAACTATAAATTGTAACCTTGATTGCTTGAATTTGCATAAAATAAAATAGAAGGGAAAAAAATTACTTGTTAGACACGTGGTTTTTGTATTTTTTAGGAAAATTATTTCTTTTCTCTTGCATTTACATCGATATTTTTAAACATGATTACTATTTTTTAAAATTTCAACCTTTTTTAAACGATTATGCTTTCTTTAAATAGTTCCATATAAAAATAAATATTTATTTAAATAGTTATGTAGAACCTAAAAAAACATTGAAACTAATATTTTAATTTTGTACAAAATATAATTCTCAATATCAATCAAAAGAGGAAAAGAAATCTCATCTTGAATTTTCGATTTAAGGTTGTTATAATTTGGAATCCTTCTCTATTATTTTTCTAATATGAGTGTCAGTGGTGGATCCAAAATTTTTATAATTATAAAATAAAATTGAAAAATAAAATCATAAAGACAAAATATTGTACAAAAATCAATAAAACATGCTAACAAAATTTAAAAATATAAAATCTTGTGTTAAACTACAATAATTACAATATAAATATAATTATCATGGTCAATTTTTTATATTTTGGAACTAATTTAATTTAAATTAATATATTAAAATTAAAATCAATTGTTTATTTTAATTGCTAATATAAACTCTAATGAAATTAGTTTCAATTGAATATCTGAATTGAACTTAACCTTAAGAATTTTAAATTGAAAATCTTAATTTTTTTTAGTAAGGGAAAGAGATCAAACATGAGTATACAATAAAAAATCATAACTTATAATACATTTTAAATAAGAAGAAAGTTTGTTGTTATAATGAGAGTTTGAGAAAAAAAAATAGAATTGAATGTGAATTGGATTGATAATTAAATACATTTACACTTTATGTTCTTTCCCTTTTTATTCTTTATTTACTTGCTATTATATAAAATAAAATTATTCAAATAATTTAAATTAATATGGATATAGAATTTCAAAAAAATAGATGTTAAAAATTTTCATTAATAATTGAAGAATATTTGACTCAATTTGATAGAGTGCATCCTCCGGTGATGGTTTAGTAACTATTCAATCTCTTATAGATTGACAGTGATACAATCTATACATACAAAATTTGGGTCTCACAATTAACAAATACAACTTTTTTTTTCTAACTGCTCAGTACTTTTTTTTCTGAAAGAAAGTAAGAAGTCTAATACATATTGATACGACTCAACATTAGTCCGGTTCGGCCTTAACTAATTATTTAGGGTTCGTCCGAGCCCTTAGACACTTTGGTTCTACCTGAACCTCAAGCATCCAACAAAGTTTGTCTTATTAGCCTTCGATGGTTTGAAGGTCATCAAGGACAAATGTTACAAGGTCCTAAAGCTACTAAGTGGTCACGTCCCAAGTCCCATCATCAGGTGTTCTATAATACACATGAAGCAGACACATGTTTCACTATAGGGTTTTCACCCTATAAATACAACATCTCATACCTCACAATAGGTTAGTTCACTTTAAGCTAAAACCCATATTCTTCCATCTTTGAGAGCTTTTAGTTCACTTTAAGCTAAAACCCATACTCTTCCATCTTTGAGAGCTTTTCTCCCTTAATAGAGATTCTCACTTGAGCGCTAGATGGTTATCGCTGGACATAACGTTTGACCACTTTTGATTAGTCCTTTTCTGTGCAGGTAGTTCAAATCTAGGAATTGACCTCTAATAGTGTGACCCAGCTCCAATCATCATTTGGCGCCATTTGTGGGGACGCAGAGTTTATTGACAAACATTTCAAAGCTTGCATTATAGCAAAATGCTCTTATAATGGAACCAACCCGCGAGGAAGCCCACATTGGGGAGGACAGTCCTCCACCCACTAATACAAACCAAATAACCAATACACCCCTAGCAAATCAAAATCTAGTAGCGGCATTGACCAACCTAGCCACATCCCTACAAACCATCCAAAGCTTCATGGGGCATCATCAAGTGTCAAGTCTTTCCACGCTAGCTTAACAACCACTAAAGTCTCTTATAACCCCAAATCTCATGGCTGCATGGCAGAATTTAGTCATTAATCTTATCCCTCTACTTCCACAACTTCAACCAAGCCAAGCACCTAACCCACCGACCCAGGTTGGTAACAACCCACCTGTGGTAAGCAGAAGGTTAAATACTCCAACTGATGTAGTAATAGCCCCACCAACTAGGCATGTAGAGGGACAAGGTAGAATCAAATCAAAGCTAGAAGTACCAGTTAGAAAAGAGAGGATAAAAGAAGGAAGCGTTAGGTGTTAAGTAGATGAAAGGGAAGCTGCAGAGGATAGGTTCATTGCTAGTGAAGCCAGGAGTTGGAGAGAAGAGGATCGTAGAAGCCGGTCCCATAGGAGTTCGGAAAGAAGGCATAAACATACAAGTAGACATGGGAATCCCATGATAGATGATCAAGAGACCTCAATCCACCACGGGTCCAAAGCAATACTGAAATAAGAGGTCAGGAGATATATAGAGGAGATGGCAGGTACCAAGCCAGACCAAAGAAGAAGCTTTACTCTTTACATTAAATCTCTATTTTGCAGGAGCATAGAGGAATTCCAAATGTTTAAAAAGTTTAAGAAACCACATATAACCAAGTATGATGGTAGTAAAGATCCTAAGGCACATGTCCTAGAGTATAAACATTTAGTGGAGTTGTAGACCACTAGAGACAAAGCACTTTGCTGAGCTTTTAGGGGAACACTAGGAGGAGTTGTAGTAAATTGGTATGACAGCATGCCAGAAGGCAACATAGACTTATTATAGAGTCTAGTAATTTTATTTATCAAAAGATTTTCAACCAGTATCCCCATACCAACACTGGTCCGAGCCTTGGAGCAAGTGAAGCAGGGTTCAGATGAGTCGCTTAGAGACTTCATCAATCATTTCAATAGAGAAACATTGAAAGTGATGGATATTAACCCCAAGCAATTGAAGCTCTACAAAAGTGCACCAGTCATCATGACTATTTTAAAGCTCTAATCCGTAGCTTGCCCATGACTTTAAAAGAAGCCATGGCAATTGCAGAGGAGTACATTAAGCAAAATGATGCTTTTAAGGAGAGTAGATTTTATAAGAGAAGGAAGCCAAACAAGGGAGGCTCATCCTAAAAGAAAGCTAAGAAGGATGATATGGCACCAAAGAGCGAGGGAACATTTAATAGGCAAAATCCCCCACTGTGACAGATTGAACCGCCTAAGAGGGAGAAGTTCGATCCCTCCAAGCTCACACTACTAATTACTAAACTAGAGGTGGTTTTTGAAACTTTTTAAGACAAAGATATATGGAAGAGGCCTAAGCCTATCATGAAAGATCGTTTGAAGGTCTCTATAGTGTAAATTTCACAATACCCATAGGCATATTACTAATAACTGTTGTTCACTCTTGGAAGAGATCGAAAGGCTCATACAATAGGGATATCTCAGAAACTACAATAAAAAGGCTGATCAAGCAAGGTCGGTGAACCCAACACAGATTGTACCAATTGAAGATGGAGTGATTGGAGATATTCTCTGTCTTACAAGAGGACTGGAAGAAGTTCCTCTTAGTTAAAATAAGGAGAAGGAAATGACCCGAACCCATGAGCCATTAGAGTTCATTTATTTCAATGGCTCGAAGAAGCCTGCATCTAGTTCAGTAAGTAGAGCTACTAAAAAGGTTAAAGCTATTGTCATCTCAGCAGTGGTGGCCAATTCAAGGTTTGAAGAATCTTTGTTGACACTGGGAGCTTGGTAAACCTCCTACAATGGGAAGCATTTACACATATAGGGATTGACAACTCACAAATTCAACCCTTGGAAGTACCGGTGCGAACTCTTGATAAAGCCATCATCCTAGCAGTGGGTACCATTGAGCTGCCTGTAATGGTAGGCAAAGCTCAGAAGGTAGTGGCAGTAATGGGGATCTTCGTAGTAACAAAGTTTCCTTTGACATATAATGTGCTATTAGGAAGACCGATGTTATGGGATCTAGATGCTTCTGTGAGCATCAGAAGGTGTAGATTGACAGTCCCTCTTCCTGATGGATCAGATTTGCATATTTATGGTGATGTGGCCACCGGGATGACATTGACGATTGAAAAGAAGAGGAAGGCCATTTCATTGGAGCTAGATTAGGTGAATTTGGTAGAAACAACTCTTCAAGAGGTTCAGGCAAAATATAAAGGCGAATCTGCTAAAAAACTCAAACCCTTTGAAGTTACTGATGATGGTCAAACTCTACAGATCAATTCTACTTTGAGCTTAGAAGAGAAGTAGTAACGATAAAAGTTCCTAACTAGTAATGTTGAGACCTTCACATGGGTCTCCACCGACATGCCATGAATAAACCCATAAGTAATAATACACAAACTCCATGTACCAATCAAGTAGAAGAAGAGGTGTTTCAGAGCTGAACGATAGGCTATTATTGACAAAGAGGTTGATAAGTTGCTTGTAGCAGGGTTCATTAGGGAGGTATAGTTCCCAGATTGGCTTACAAATGTGGTGTTAGTCAAGAAGGTGAACGAATTCTATCATATGTGTGTGGATTTTACTTATCTGAATAAGGTTGTCCAAAAGACTCTTATCTGCTACCTATGACAGACAAGCTAGTAGATTCAACAGCTGGCTATAAATATTTTTCACTGCTTGATGCCAAGCAAGGCTATCACCAAATCATAATGGATGAAGAAGATGAGGAGAAGACTTCATTCATCACAGAGAAGGGAATATACTGCTATGTATCTATGCCTTTTAGGCTGAAGAATGCTAGAGCCACCTACCAAAGACTTTTCAATAACATGTTCAGGGAATAGCTTAGAAGGAATCTTGAAGCCTATGTAGATGACATTGTGGTGAAGAGCATAAGCTTCCAACAGCATATTAAAGATTTGAAAGAAGTGTTTGATGTGATGAATGCCTATAGAATGAAGCTTAACCTAGAGAAGTGTGATTTCTTCATCAATGGAGGTAAATTCCTATGCTATCAAGTCAGTGCAAGGGGGATAGAGTAGAACCCAGACAAGGTATGAGCCATTATGGAGATGAATCCTCCAAGGACAATTAAGAAAGTCTAGAAGCTAACAGAAAGGTTTGTGGCCCTAAATAGGTTCATGTCCAAATATGTGGAGAAGTGTTTTCCATTTTTCAATAAGCTTAGAAAGAGAACTACCTTTGAATGGACTGAAGATTTTCAGCTTGCCATGGACAATTTAAAGACTTTCGTTGCGTCGGAACAAGTTTTGTGTAGCGTATTACAGGAAGCAGTTAGCTCAGTACTGGTTAGGGAGCAAAGAGGTCTCTAGAAGCCGATATATTATTTTAGCAAGGTATTACAGAAAGCAGAATTTAATTATGGCCCCCTCGAGAAGATGGTGTATGCCCTAGTGCTATCCTGCAGAAAGTTTAAGGTCTATTTAGAAGAACATCAAGGGGTGGTAGTTATAGATAAACCCTTATAAAAGCTCTTTCATAAACTAGAACTTTCTAGAAGACTACTTTGTTGAGCTGTAGAGTTGGGGGGATATGGCTCGAAATACAGTTCTAGGAAAGCCATTATGGCTCAAGCCCTAGCAAACTTCATTTCAGAATGTTCATTCCCACCAGGAGAAATACTGGGCAGCAAGTCTTAGGGGAAGCCCGAAGCCAAAATCCCGAAGGTCAAATGGGAGTTGTTTATTGATGGAGCTAGTGCTAAGGAAGTTAGTGAGGTCGGGGTCATGCTGAAGAATGAAGAGGGAGTTTATATAGAGTTCACCTTGAAATTTGACTTCGTAATAACAAATAACACAGTTGAATACCAAGCCCTCCTTCAGGGCCTCTTTGTGGCCAAGCACTTACATGTTGAAACATTATACATCTGTAGCGACTCATAGCTAGTGTTGGGCCATGTCAAAGGTCTTTACAAAGCAAGACATCCTAACATAGTCAAATACGTAAAGAAAATGGACTTGCAGTTGAAGAAGATGAAAGAGAAGGGGAGCGAGGTTGAATTCAAGAAGATCCTAAGGGTTGTCAATAGCACAACAGGAAGTCTGAGCAAGCTCACCATAGCTCACCCAATTAACATCCCCAATAGGGTATTCTTAAGGGTCCTAGCCTAGCCTTCTACAGAAGAATTTGGAAGCCGTAATATGTACAGAACCATAACCTTGCTGGATGGATCCAATAAGAGATTACTTGGAGAAAAGCAAACTCCCAGAAAACCCGAAGCTAGTAAAGAAAATCAAATGGAGAAGCTCACATTTCTCATTATACAATGGAGTCCTCTACAAGTGAGCTTTTTCTCTTCCATGGCTTAGATGCCGCACTCCTACTGAAGCAGAGTATGTGTTAAGGGAAATGCAT
>CAOJBK010058663.1:0-12472 GCA_948294925.1 Codiaeum variegatum
AGTCTATACTAGAGAGTCCTATATAAAGCCCTTCATGATCAAGAGACAAAGCAGGTTCTTTGTAAATCTCAGGAACACACTTGAGAGAAACATTTCTCCATAACCACCACCTGACTTGATTGTCGGAGGGCCATTTCCAGACTACCAGCCTGACCTCATTATAGTCGGTCTTTTTCTGATTCCAGGCCCTCAGTCAAAGCCTGTCATATTCAGACATATCATTGATTAGGTTCAGACCCATCAACTAGCATCATCTGTGGGGAATATTTATCAATTCATCTGAGTTCTTAAGGTAACTCTTTTGCCCAAAAATCCACTATTTTAAGTCATAAGTTGAAAATTCCTATTTGAGCATGGGAGATAATATAGAGAAAGATCCTATGGATAACACCCAAATACCTACTAGAAATGTTTCCAGCACCTCTCTTGATCCACCAAAGCCTACTACCACAACATCGACACCCAAAAACTTAACCCTAGTTCAGATTCTGTAAATCATTCTTACCCAAATACCACCCATGGCTCTAACGCAAGATGGAGTGTCATCTTCCACTCCAGTCACCTCTGTTAACTTGCAAGCTAACCTACCCTAAACTGTCTAACTCTTAAACACTTTGCTCCAGGATGCAAAAGCCCTAGAAAATACTCCACCATAAAACCTTAATCCCTCAAGAGACCTAGAAGATCCTAATGGAAGAAGAGTGAATAGGCGTCTCAACTTGAATGGTGCAGGAGATGGGCAGAGGGAAGATGAGGAGAGAAGGGGAGATTCTGAGGGAGGGAGCCCATTGAAATTAGTTATTAGGGAAGTAAGGGGGAGAATGCTCAAAGGGATGGCAGAGAGAGGAGCCAAAGGGGGAGAAGGGGTGGGGAAGTTAAAACTAATAGGGAGAGAGAACGAGGGTTGTGAAGGGATGGTGTTAGGAGGGAGAGGTCAGGTATGAGAGGGGGAAGCAAACAGAGAAATAGATCCCTGAAAAGTAGCACCAGAGAACCCTCTAGGAGGACTAGATCGATAGTCACCCATTCCAATCGCGAACAAGCAGCAACGCGAGGGAATCACCAAAAAGATCATACCGCCGAGGAAATAGGATCGATGGCCAATAAGATGTTAGTTAGAATAAACCTTAGGAGATTAGAGATGAAGTAATAAATATAACAGAGGAAGAGATATACCATGAAAAAAGAAGAATCCCTGGAGATCTCAATCTGGTGCTAACCTTAAAGTCACCTTTTAATTCGGACATCACGGAATACCATATGTTGTATAAGTTTAAAGCCTCAAACATAAAAAAAAGTATGATGGTTCCATGAATCCTATTGCTCACCTCATGGATTGCAAGCATGCGATGGAGTTGTATTACACTAGTGATGCTATAAAGTGTAGGATCTTCAGAGGGTCCCTAAAAGGGGAAGCCACTAAATGGTACGGTGAGTTAGAACCTGGAAGTGTGGCAAGTTTTGAGCAGCTAGCAAGGAGCTTTATAAGACACTTTGGGTCAAGTATAACCTTAGAAATGACTACTCAAGCCTTAGAGCAAGTCAAACAACCAGAAGGGGAGCCCTTGAGAGAATACCTGGTCCATGTTTAATAAGGAGGCTTTAAAAGTAACAAGGCTCAACCAATCCAGAGCTGTGGAGGCATTGGAAAATGGAAATATCCATGATGGGTACTTTAAATCCCTCAACAGAAAAGCTCCTCAAACCTTGGAAGAAGCTAAGGCCCTATCACATAAATACATCTGCTAAGATGAGGCCTACAAAAATAGCCAGTTGGCTAAAAGGAGGACAAAGGAGACAATTACGAAACTAGAATAGAAGACAAGAAAGAAGGAGGACATAAAAAAGTCAGAGACAGATGGCTCAACCTAGAAAACTAAAAGATGGGACCAGGAATGCTTTAGACATTTCAAAACTAACTCCACTGATGGTTGCTCCCAAAGTGGTGTTCTTCTCATTCTAAAGCAGACATATATGGTAGAATCCTAGACCCCTGAAGGGTGATCTGGACAAGAGAGATAAGGCCCAATATTGCAAGTTCCACGACACCCATGGACATGACACCAATGAGTGCCAAACATTGATGAAAGAAATTGAAAGGCTTATTAAACAAGGCTACTTGAAGGGTTTTGTGAAGAAATATCATGCTAGCATGAGCCAAGGGGATAAGGGGAAGTCCAAGGCTCTCATCATAAATGTCAGATCAATAGGAAATGTGGCTTGTTTGACAAGCGAACCATTTGAAGTCGCCCTAAGCCATAATCAAACAAAAGCCATATCTCAAAGAAGAGAAAAACTGGAGTACATGTTCTATAATGGGACTAAAAGGCCCGTCGAAGAGGAAGAATGGCAGTATAGGCTAGGAGCAGACCCTGTAGTTATAACAACCATCTTGAATAACTACAATGTGTAGCGAGTCTCTATGGATGATGGAAGCTTTATAAATCTATTGTCAGACATTACATTTGCAAAATTTGGGTTGGAAAAATCATACCTGGCGGAATTAAAAAACCTTGTCCGCACGTTAGATCAGATAGTGATCCAAGCTATAGTCCCTTTCACTTTGGGAAAAGTGCCCAAAAACGTAAATTTAATGGCCACCTATGCGCTAGTGAAAGTCCCTATTGCCTAAAATGTGTTATGGGAAGGCCTCTACTACATGAATTAGGCACGGATATGAATGTTAGAAGGAGAACGGTTTGGGTCCCATTGTATGATTGCATAGATTTAGAGATTTTCACGCCGTAAGAGAAAAACATAGCTGAACCCTCCAGGAAAAGGCAAATTATGATTCATATAGAAGCAGAAGAAGTGGGAATGGTTCAAACAAGTGAAAAGCAGACTCCCTAAAGAACACAATTTGTCAAAAAGTTGGAAGACTTTCCTGTGGAAGACATGGCACCTCAGAAATGCCTCCATCTTAATGCCAGTCTCCCGAGGGAGAATAAGGAGGAAGCTAAGACTTTCTTAGCCTACAATAAAGCAACCTTCACCTGGGAGTCCACAAAGATGCTTAATGTTAAGCTAGAAGTCATGACTCACAAGTTAAATGTGGACCCCTCATTTCGGCCTATCAAACAAAAGAAATGATGCTTTGAGGAAAAGAGGCAAGTTGTTATTGATGAAGAGGTTGATAAACGTTTGAAGGCAGGATTCATTAGGGAGGTGCTTTACCCAGAATGGATAGCTAATGTGGTTCTGGTGAAAAAATCTAACGGGCCTTACTGAATTTACATGGATTTTATAAACCTCAACAAAGCATGCCTCAAGGACTCCTACCCTTTACTTATGATAGATAATCTGGTTGACTCAATAGCGAGGTATGGATTTTTTTCCTCTTTAGATGCAAAATATGGGTATCACCAGATCCAAATGCACCCGAAGGATGAGAAAAAATGTCCTTCATTACATAAAAAGGCACCTACTGTTACACTTTTATGCCTTTCAGATTGAAAAATGTAGGGGCCATATATTAGAAATTTGGTAAATAGAATCTTTAAGGACCAGTTGGGGAGAAACCTAGAAGCATATATGGAGGCAGACATTTAAAGATCACATTAGAGACCTGGAAGAGGTGTTTGAGGAGATGAACAAATATGGTTTGAAGTTGAATCCAGAAAAGTGTGCCTTCTTCATCCAGGGGGCAAGTTCCTAGGTTATCAAGTGAGTGAAAGGGGAATTGAGCTAAATCTAGATAAAGTACAGGCTATCTTGAACATGCCACCTCTTAAGAACTTGAAGGAAGTCCAGAAGCTTAGGGGGAGGCTAGTAGCATTAAACAGGTCAACATACAAATACTTGTCATTTTTCAGAAAGTTAAAAAAGAGTGAGGGCTTTGAATGGACAAAATATTGCTAAACAACATTAGATGATTTGAAGACCTCTTTGTTAACAGACCAGATTTTGAGCAAGCCTTTGCCTGAAGAAGAAGTACTATTATACAAGTTTGCCTCTCCATATGCAGTTAGCTCCGTACTACTTAGAGAAGAGTCAGGAATGCAAAGGCCCATTTATTATTTCAGAAAGGTCCTTCACGAGGAGGAGTTGAACTACAGGCTGGTTGAAAATTTTGTGTATGCTTTAATTTTAACTTACAGGAAATTTAAAGTGTACTTGGAAGCTCACCAAGTAGTGGTGGTGACATATCAGCCTCTCAAAAGAATCCTCCATAAACTAGACATATTGGGGAGAATGCTAAAATGGTCCATCGAGTTGGAAGCACATGGTCTCTAGTATCACCGCAGAGCAACCATTAAAGCTCAAGATTTAGCATATTTCATCTTCGAGTGCTCCATCCCCAATTACGACACTTAGGAGGATGATGAGGGAAGGAAGCGAAGTGGTCAAGGGAAAGGAAAAGGAATCAATTGGAACCTCTATATAGACGGGGCAAAAGGCATGAAAGGAAATGGAGCATATTGAAAAATGAGAGTAGAGTCCTCCTGGAATACGCTATGAGGCTGGAATTTGGAAACACTAATAACACTATAGAATATGAGGCCATGATCCAAGGCTTGAGCTTAACTGATCACCTTTGGGAAGAAACCTTAAATGTGTACACGGATTGTCAACTAATGGTAGGACACATCAATGGTGAATACAAGACAAAATAAGGAGAGATGACTCTCTATGCGAACAAAGTGAATCAAATAGTAGTGGAGCACATGAAAGCTAAAGGGGTAATGGTGAAATTCATCAAAGTTCCCAGAAGTGAGAACATGAGGGCTGATTGCCTTAGCAAACTGGCAAGATAACATCCCACGGGCCTGCCTCGGAGAGTGTTCTTGGGAATCCTGACTTCCTCTAGCATAGAAAAGGGAGAGGAGGTCATGGAGATAGGAAGTGGACCAGGCTGGATGGATCCTATTCGGGCATATTTGGTGATGGCAAGGTGATGGACGACTCGAAAGAGGCCAAGAGGGTGAAGAGAAGGAGTGTGTATTTCTCAATCCATCAAGAAAAGCTGTATAAGTGGGGACACTCCTTGCCTTGGCTTAGATGTCTCACTTCCTCAAAGGCAGAGTATGCACTCCATGAAATGCATGAAAGAGCTTGTAGGATGCATATCAGAGGCAAAGCTTTAGTGGCCAAAATAATAAGGTAGAATATTGGTGGCCCATAATAAAAGAAGATGTGAAAAAGCTGGTCTAAAGGCGTCAGGCCTGTCAAATATTTGCAAGGATGGAGAGAGCCCTGTCGAAGAATAATTACCCATTTATAGTGCATGGGCTTTTGCTGGGGATGGATATCGTTGGGCCATTTCCTGTGATAAGCGGACAAAGGAAGTTTCTCTTGGTAGTAGTGAAGTATTTTACCAAGTGGGTAGAAGCGGAGGCCTTATCCACGATAACAACGGACAACGTGATCTGATTCCTCTCGAAGAATGTCATATGTAGATTTGGGATCCCTTACCAGTTTATAATTGATAGCAAAAAATAGTTCAACAATGCGAAGATGAGAAATTTTTCTCAAGGTTGAATATCAAACATCACTTTTCATCTGTTTCCCATCCTTCAACAAATGGACAGGCAAAAGTGATAAATCGGACCCTTTTGCAAGGACTCAAGAGAATACTGGAGAGACATGGCAAGAATTGGACAGAGGAACTTCATCATGTCTTATAGGCCTATCAGACTACTCCAAGGGAGCCCATAGGGGAAACCCCATTTAGCCTGACGTATGGCACTGAAGCAGTGGTTCATATGGATATTAGGCTACCAAGTGGAAGAGTTAGTTATTGTGAAGATGCCATCAATGATGCTCTGAGGAGAATTGACTTAGATTTGATAGAGGAGTTGAGAGAATAGATTCTTATAAAATAGGAAAACTATAAGAACAAAGCGGCCTCTTACTTCAATAGGAAGGTCAAAGTAAAAAATTTTGAGGAAGAAGACTTAGTGATGAGAAGCTTGGAAGCAACTGGAAAAAGAGAAGGTACAGGGAAGTTGAAACCCAATTGGGAGGGCCCATTCAAAATAACCAAAGTAATAGGGCTCGCTACTTACAAACTTATAACTATGAATGATGAGGACATCCCCCATACTTGGAATGTCTAACATCTCAAGTTGTATTACCAGTACTTAAAGAAATAAAAATAGTGTATGTCCTACTCTAAAGAATTGTCTTTAAAATAATTACAAGAAACCCTTGCTAAGGAATAGTCCTTCCATAGGGAGGAAGGAACAAATCATTGCTAAAGCAAGGTCCTTCCCCAAAGAGGAAGAATAAAATCCTTACTAAGGTAAGATCTCCCTAAGGAGGAAGGCTATACTCTTCCTAAGGTAAGGTCCTTCTCTAAGGAGGAAGGTTAAACCCTTGCTAAGGCAAGGTCTTTCCCTAAGGAGGAGGGCAAAATCCTTACTAAGGTAAGGTCTTTCCCTAAGGAGGAAGGCAAAATCCTTGCTAAGACAAGATCCTTCCCCAAGGAGGAACGCTAAACCCTTGCAAAGGCAAGGTTCTTCCCTAATGAGGAAGGTAAAATCCTTATTAAGGCAAGGTCCTTCCTCAAGGAGAAAGGCTAAAA
The DNA here is from genome assembly GCA_948294925.1 of Codiaeum variegatum. NCBI lineage: Eukaryota > Viridiplantae > Streptophyta > Magnoliopsida > Malpighiales > Euphorbiaceae > Codiaeum > Codiaeum variegatum. The sequence goes on from CAOJBK010058663.1 coordinate 6,524, forward strand.
CCTTGCTGAGGAAAGGTCCTTCCCCTAGTAGGAAGGCAAAATCCTTGCTAAAGCAAGGCCCTTCCCCAAGCAAGAAGGAAAAACTTATGGAAAATAATGTTAAGGCAAATTTCCCATCGAATAAGAAATAACAATGAAAACAAGTCAGCAACATAACAATTCTTAAGCAAGGAAAAATAAAAGGAATAAAAGAAAATTCCATTTCCATACACAAAAAGTATATACAAATCATGAAATATATATAAAAGTATACAACTGCAAAATATGATACATTATGTATATACAACGAAGGCTAAGGCCACCCTAGGTATTTGCCAGGTCTGAAGCAACCACCATTGAGGAGGAAGTGACCTCATCCCCTTAATCATCTTCTTTAGAGTCCTCGACTTTAGAGGTATAGCTTGATGGGAGAGAAGGAGTATTTTTTGTACCATGAAGGTTGGCAGGAGTTGGATCAAACCTTTAACATAATGGATTAAGGAAGGAACTTGCTTCCCCTTGCATGGGAGTGAATTGTTCCAAGATCCTAGGATGGATGGCTTTAATTTCAGACAAGGCCATATTATAACCCCTAATAAGAGCCTTGGCATTATCCGCATAGTTTAGCTTGTTGAAGTGATCTAATTGTAGAAAATTCTCCAACAAGCTTAACCTGACGAACTCTAAGGCATTGGTATGGGTAGCTGTAAACTCCAAAGTCTGCTTGAACTGGGCATACTACTTAAGCAACTTTTTCTTCTTCTCAAAAGCTTGGTCCAGCTTAGTGTGCCTCTCATCAAAGGCACCCCACTCCACCTTAAGGGCATCCTGTAGCTGCTTGGTGGAAGTGGCCAAGGCTTCCACCTATTCTTTAAGCTTTCTAGCCTCCTCAACAATTGCCTTCTCCCTCTCCTTTGCTAAGTGAAGATTCACCTCCGCTTGATCTACCTTCTCACGTTCCTCCACCTAAGAATGACGGTATTCCCCAACCTATATCTCCACCTGTCTTGTCTCTTCATGGACTATTTAAAGGTCAGACTATAGTCGTTCCTAGTGCTGAATAGCCTCCTATAATAAAAATGTCTAAGTAAGAACATAAATTTTGGTAGAATATAAAGAATTACCAAAAAGAGTAAATGTGGCAAACGTGAGACTTACACTTAGTTTAGAGCCCAATGCCAAAAAGGGAGGCAAGAAACTCAAACTCTGGCCCCCCTAAGGTAAGGGTATAGATACCTAAGGAGGATGCAGGGACACCATTAATAGCCTCTATGCCAAAGGAATGGGCCAATAAAATGTGGTCATCGGAGGTGATAGTAGAAACTTCAGAGGAAATGGAAGTGGAGCCTGTAGCCTTTGCGGTCTCTCTTGAAGCTTGAAGGACTTGTTCTGCTAGAGGGGTTGATGGAAGAGTCTCCCCAATGTTAAGGGGACCAAGGACCTTAAAGATCTTTATTTTAGTCTGGGTAGTATGTACTCCTTCAATGACGGAGATCGATGGACTAACCTCTTCCACAATAGTGGCTGGAGGGTCTGATCAGATATTAAGTGGGTCAGAGGAGGTCTGGGTAGCAAAAGTTTTCAGGGGGTTAGGTCTTACCATAAAATGCTTGAACTCCTCAGCCGAAGGTAAAAGGTGGAAGACCTTCTTGATAGCTAGAGCAACGATAGGCACGACTGGAGGTCTAGACGAAATGATTAAAACCCCAGCATGGGTAGTCTTTTTAATGACCTCCAGATTGACAACAGGTGATGCATCTGGAGTAGTTACCGAAGGAGAAGTATGGGGAGCTTAAGTCCCTTGTGTGGTAGGAGCTTTGGAAGGACAAGGAGGAAACAAAGTACTCACTTCAACCGGAGGAGGCTACTTCATTTCTTGTTCCAGTTCAATCCCTTTTGAAAAACAAAAATAAACAAGTCAGTGAAATGGTAGATCAAGCCAAGAGGAAAATAAAACAAAAATAAAAAAATCATGTAATACCAGCACCGTCAGGAGGTAACATATGACCTGCGAGCCTCTTAGTCCTATGAATTACGAAATAAGGATGAGGTCATGAAATGGACAGCTTCACCTTTTTAACTGTGGGATATATCACTTGTAAAGGCCTAGGGGATACTAAGTTAGAAGAAGGTTGAGATTGAAAAGTCTCAAAGGCTGAAGTCTCCCCCTCTAATCCTCACTTTCAGAGTTCAAGCTAAAGGGAAGAGGCTTAATCAAAGTAATGTGTACAAAGTGGAACTGCCCGGTTACAGGGTCATACTTCAACCTCCAGCGGGAACAAAGTTTTTTAAGATTGACTGGTGGAGGAGAATCAAATACTTGGGTGGATTTCTTAGCCTTAACGGGGGTCAAAAAAGTAGAAGGAGGGGGGGTTAGGGGAGGTGCAGTAGACTCGGCAGGTGGCTTTCCAGAATTAGAAGGGGTGGAAGAGGCAGATGTCACACCTAAGGGACACTTAGAACTTGTGTCATGTGGAGTTCTCCTTATGGGGGATTTCTAATAAGCCCTAATGAAGCCAGCAACCTGGGTGACGCTCACCTACTCATCTAAGCAAATCACTACCCCAGCCCGCAAGAGGTCCATGGAGCACCAAAAATGGTCCTTATTCAGTGAGATTTTTTCTAAAATTTGGATGGCGGCCAAGTAACCATCCTGGAGGACTTCATACTCCCTAATTAATTCCTCTATCATAAGGTTCACATTGTCATCTAAGGTATCATATTTGTTGGTCTCCTTAAACCCAAAAGAAAAATTAAATGTGGTCCAGTCGAGACCTGTGGAGGATGGTTCGATCACAATACCTACGGGAATTTTATCCTTGGGAGGCTTGAAATATAGGGGCTTACGTTGTGCAGGTTTGGGGGGCAGGGGCTATGCTGGCTAACCGGCTGAGACGAACTTCTCCATATTGGCAGCAGTCTCAAACATATTATCTTGAACTAAAGGCAGATGTGTCTCCATAGATTGGATCCCTTCTCTTTCAGTAAAGAAATAATTGTACTCACCCCCTTCTTGTTCTCCACAAAACTATAAAGAGAGTGATACACGATCCTCTTAGGAGAATCATAGTTGAGGGACTTCAACACTTCAGCATTGGTCCTAAGTCATAGTCAAGTTAAAGATGGGAATGGGATTTTTGGTCTGAGGCAGGGATACCTTATTGAGCCGAGGATCCTATTAGATAAGTCTTTACACCAGTCTGGCTTATCTTTAATGGGAATTGTACCACATATAAGGCAAGGATCATCAACAATACAGTCAAAGTAGAAAAGATAGTTAAAGGTTTAGAAGAGGTTTACCCGCAATGCTCTGTAGGGTCTCCACCCTAGTAGGAGGCTGATCTGATTTGAGCAAGAAGCTGCACTTTAGCAACTTCGCCTTGTCATAAAATGCTTTGTGCCCTATTCTTACCCTCAGGCACAGGTCAAGATTCTCATAGAGCTCATTGTCCCTAGTTAGGTAGGTGGGCCAGTCAGGGATGTTCAGCTCCACTTTCTTTTTTGGGGTGTTGAAGGACCCCATGAAATCCAAACCCAACAGGTGGATGACCCCCCTCTGGGACAAAATTATAAAAGAAGCAAAGGCATCATTCTAAGGCTTCATCTTATCTGGCTTGCACTAGAACAAACCCTCTTGTTATGACGAGCCAACATATACATTCCAGGGGTGTTGGTGACCGGTTGGATTGGAAAAAACATCTAGAACATGTCCGATTTGGATTTCAAGCATCCCTAGGCATAACACATCACCTTGAAATAGTGCAATTTGTGAATGGTGTTTGGGGTCACCATGAAGGGGTTCAGTTTATACAACCTAAAGCAATTAACAAAGAAGGGGGAAGGGGGGAATAGGAACATGTTCTTGAACTTTTCCAGAAAAACTACATAATGCCCACTATTCTTGGGTAGTTCCCACTCAGGGTAGGAGATGTAGACCCTCTGGTCTGGTTTGGCATAACAAGAGCAAAGGATGGGTTATGTGTAGTACTAGTATGATTACCCTTAAAAAATCCCATTCCTCAGCAAGTAGGGGGGCAAGGTCCTGCCAATAGTTGTTGATAACTCCCTTATAGTCTTCATCCTTTGAGAAGGTATCCCTAGCAGGGTGAGCCTTTCTGCTCTTCTTAGGTTTAATCTCCACCACCTCTACTTTAGCATGCTCAGAAGTAGCAGCCTCGATATCTCTAGCTCTCTTTTTTTTATTGGGCGTTGCTTTTCTTAATTGGTTGCTCAGAAACTCGTATTGGTTATTGATTAGAAGCCATTGTAGAGTAAAATTAGAAGAATGAAAGTACAAAAAATGAAAGGAGAAACTTTCGGAGAAATTTTGGCAGAGTAATAGTAAGCAAAGTGAGGAAGATAAAGGCAAAAAGTGGGGTATTTATAGGCAGTAGAAGGCTTTGGAAAGGGAGAAACATGTCCCAAGAGGACACAATTCCTTCCCTTGGCCAATCAGATGAGCGAATTTTAAAAACTGAAATAAATTGTAATGATTATTATGAGTAAGCGTGCCTGGGGAAGCGAAAATGGTTGCGGCATAGTTAATTGGGGAAGTGTTTCCCTATGGGATGTAATGTATCAGAGAAGTGATTGAAGAGACGTTTAGCGGCACATGTTAGGGGTTGACTTAACAACCGTCAGTTGGACACTCACTGCGGAAGCCTCACGAGGGTATACTATTCCCAGGGAATCCCAAACACGCTTTCTAGGAAATAGTGGGCCAACTGATAGGGGTTCGACTAAACAGGCAGCCTAATCGAGTTGGGCCCAGAACAATGGAAGGACCTTTCATCAGGAGACCTAGTCTCATTCGAACGGATCAAGGAACCTAGCGGACAACCGAATCAGGAAGTAGGCCCCGAATCAGGAGTCTCGGACCATAAATACCCCTGAAGTACCAAGGACTTGGTCTAGAGCAAGATGACAAACTGCCTTAACTGTTATAGTACAACATTACAAGAGCATGCACTCTGACACAGCATGCACCCATCAGAGGGCTGCCTCCTCTGCAGACAACATCTCAGGGTACTGATAGACACAGACAAAAGAGTATATTCAAGGCGATGGGCCAATCACCGCTCGCCAGCTCAACCCCAGTACAGTCTCGTTTGATCCAACGTTATCCCCCTTCTTTAAGGAACATTCTAGAGGATTCGACCTCTACCAAGTTCGTATTGGGGAGTACTATATAAAGCCCTCCACGATCAAGAGACAAAGTAGGTTTAACTTCTTCTTCTTCTTATTTTCTGTAACTCTCAAGAATGCACTTGAGAGAAGCATTTCTCCGTAACTACCAACTGATTTGATCGTCGGAGGGTCATTGTCAGGCTACTCGACATGCTTCCTTCTAATCGGTCTTTCTATGATTAGAGGCCCTCAGTCAAAGTCCGTCGAATTTAGACCCTGAAGTGCCTTAAGGATTCGGTATCATTAATTGGATTCAGACCCATCAATTTGGATTGAGAATCTTGAGGAGCGTGATGGGAACGAGATTTTAGGGGTTTGATGAGAAGTTTGATTCTACCTAATATCGAATATCATACCAAAAGAGTTTAATCAAATATTAGGAATGGAATAAACTTCATTCTATTTCATTTCATTCTAAATACTCAAAATAAATACAATTTTAATATTTTATATAGTTTTTCAATGTAAAATATTTTATCTTATTGTGAGATCATTTAGTGTGATTAATTAATATTTTCGTAGCTCATAATCAATTAAAAAAATTTTAGGCAATTATTATTAAAAGTTGAGGAATTATTTAGGACGGACTGTTAGTAGATCTTATACGTTTATGATAATAAATATGCGAGTATGGAGCATTGTTACGTTGATGAGATTGGCACAAAAAGTGTTAAATTCACTATCTCCTCGTTCGATTATAAAAAATTAATATGAGAGATTTTTAAATTTTAATTAAATTAATTATTTAAATTATATATTTTTTATTTTAAAATTTTTTTGAAA
>CAOJBK010059541.1:0-14521 GCA_948294925.1 Codiaeum variegatum
GATTAATTGCTTTGAGTTTTATTATTAGGTTTAACTTTTGCTTGATTGAATTGATTTAAAGATTATAAATTGATTGCTTGATCACCAATTAGTTTAATTAAGGTTTGGATGATGGAGCGATAGTGGAAGTCTAAATATGGAATTATTCAATTAAGATTCTAAAACAAATTGGGTTCATAAGTTTTAGTCTTAAATCCGTTGATTGATGCATGTTTTCTCTAGATTACATCTATAAATGTGTTAGCTAGACTATGATAAGCTCTAGTTGAATGATTGCAAGAAACATTGGATTGTTAAACCTAAGTAATAAAATTTATAGTTTAATATCATAAAGGATAGACTATGAATTGTTAATTTCTCTAGACATGTTCATAATATTGCATACACATATTCATTGCTTGCTTGTTTTAATTTTATTGTCTTAATTTACTTTTTCAATTGCAAATCAAATTCTCCTTTACATTTACTTGCTTTTAAAGAAACAAATTGATTAACCTTAGCCACAATAAGTCTTGGTGAGGCGAATAAGTTTTTGGCGTCATTGCCGGAAATTTTTTAAAGATTTTTGTTAGGTATTATTGCTTTGTTTCTTTCTTTAATTTTTAGTTTACTAATTTTATTTTATTTTATTTTTTATATTTTATGAATGGAAGGAGATCTCGTGAATACGAACTTCTTCCTTTTATTGATAACGTGCACAAGATTGGAGCTGAGAATAGAAGATAAGAAGACGTGGAGAACCCATTAGAGATTCAAGATTCACCTACTGATAACAAAGAGATTGAGACTTTTGATCCAACTAACCTAAGAGATAGAAATCAGATTGATCCTCCTAGAATTATGGCTGATGAGAGGAGATTGATGAAAGAGTTTACTAAGCTGGTAATTGGTATGACTACTTCTTTTATTCGATTGGATACGACATCTAGAAACTATAAACTTAAATCTATTCACTATAATATGCTACAGTCTTTCCATGGGATGGACAATGAGGACCTTCTCAATTTTATAAGGGATTTCTACTTTATTATTTAGACCATTCCTTTTCAAGGTTTGGCCGAGGATCAATTGCAAATGAGGTGCTTTCTTATACTTTGAAAGATAATACTAAAATTTGGTTAATGACTTTGCCTCATAATTCTTTGACTACATGGGAAGAGGTATACACCAAATTCATATAAAACTTGTATTCCCATCAAAAGATAGTTGTCTTACTTATAAAGATCGTCACTTTTACTCAGCTAGAAGGAGAACCTTTTCATGAGGCATGAGAAAGTTTTAAGATGTTACAAATTCAATGCCCATACCATCACTATCCATTATAATTGCTAAACTAGTTTTTCTATGATGGATTGACTTATCATAACCTAGGGATTATTGACAATGCAGCCGAAGGTTCTATGAGTGAGGTAACCTCTGATGAGGCTTTTAGATTATTTGAAATGCTTGGAACTAATTCCGAGCAAAAGAGTGTAAGGGGTCGGTGAGCTATTGCACATGAGGTTTCATATAGTAAAGACTTGGTTCAACAAATTGTTGAATTAACACGCCAAGTTGAGTACTTGAAAAAGCTAGTAAGCACACTGGTTCATGTTTCTGAGGTATGTGGACTCTATGGGCATGGTGCTAATGTTTGTCCTTCCGGTTTTGCATCTACATCTAATGAGCTTGAGGAAGCTCAAGTGCTTAATGGATTCTAACCTAGAATGCAAAAATAATCCTTTTTCTAATACTTATAATCCTAGTTGGAGAAATCACCCTAACTTTGGGTGGAGAAATAATAATGCTCAAGTACCTCAAGTCATGTAAAGAAGGCCATTACCAAGGTAACAACTCTAATAATCAACAACCTAGGAGTTTGAGTGTGGAGGAGACCCTAAATAAATTTATTGAAGTGAGTACTCAAATTCAAGAGGCCAATAATAGGAGGTTTGATTCTATGGAAGCTTGAATGAGGAAAATGGAGACCCAAGTCAAATTGTAACACACATGCACAAAAAGTGACAAGGGAAGCTTCATAGTCAACTGGAGCAAGCTAAAGCCATCATGATCCTTAGAAGTGGTAAGGTTGTTAATAATGATGTTGGTTTTACCATTTGTAAAGTAGGTAATAAGGATGAGAAAGAGGAAGAGCATGTTGAGGTGCTCAAGGAGAATGAGGAAGAGAAGGAGAACTCAATTCCTTCCAAACTTCACAAGGTGGTTGATCCTTACCAACCGCCTCTTTCTTTTCCCAAAAGGCTCAAGGAAGATAAGAAAGATAAGTAATTTGAAGAGCTTTTTAAGATGTTCTCCAAGGTAAGTATAAATCTTCCTCTACTTGATGTAATCTAGAAAATTCCAGCTTATGAAAATTTTTTCAAAGAACTTAATTCTAAAAAACCTAAGTTGGAATTAGAGGAAAAAGTAATTATTCTGAGGTTGCAAGTACTATTTCGAAACATAAATTACCTCCAAAAGCAAAAGATCCTAGAAGTTTTATTATTGATATTAAAGTAGGTAAGGGTAAAGAAGCTAGAGGCATGCTTGACTTAGGAGCTAGTATTAATTTGATGCCTTATGCTTTGTTTGTTTAATTAAATTTAGGTAAGTTAAAATCAACAAATATGTGCTACAATTCGCTGATAGGACTTTAAATTGCCCTAAGGGAATAATTGAAGATGTGCTAGTTCAAGTAATTGTGCATATTGATTTTGTTGTACTTAAAATGTGTAAAGGGTTAAATAATAGGTCGAAAATGCATATCTTGTTAGGTAGACCTTTTATGGAAATCACTAATACTATTATTGATGTTAAATATGGAAAATTAACCATGTTTGTACTTGGCCAAATTGTTGTGTTTTCTATATTTAATAATCTCACACACTATAGCACAATTCACATGGAAAATTCACCTATTGATGAATGTTACTTTATTAATTGTGTTGATTTAGCTGTGAATGATATTATTGAGAAACATGTTTATGATGATGAGCTTAAATCCACACTTACAATTAATGAAGGAACCAAGCCTATAGTACTTGAAATTGTAGGCTACCTTAATGAATGGAATAATGCTAAAATTGTTGAGAATGATGAGGTTGAGACTTTAGGGATCAATGTGGAACACATAGTTAAGAAGGAACCTTCTAAAAATTTGGAGCTTAAAGAGCTCCCAAAACACTTAATATACACATTTTTAGGTGAAAACAAAACATGTCCAGTGATTATTTCATTAAAATTGAGTGAGGAGGAGGAAGAAAAACTTGTAGTTGAACTTAAAAGACTAAAACAAGTCATAGGTTGGGATTTGAGCGATATTAATGGTATTAGTCCTTCCACATACATGCATAGGATAATTTTAGAGGAAGGGACTAAGCCAAAAAGAGAGATGCAACATAGGCTTCAACTATGAGTGATGTAATAAAGCAAGAAGTCCTTAAGTTGTTGAAAGAGGGATTTATTTATCCAATATCCATTAGTGATTGGGTAAGTTTGGTTCATGTAGCTCCTAAGAAAACGGAGATTACAATTGTTAAGAATGAAAAGAATTAGTTAGTACCTTCTGGGATGATGACGGGGTGGTGCATGTGCATAGACTATAGAAAATTAAATAATGGCACCAAAAAGCGTCACTTTCTTTTACCGTTCATCGAAAAAATGTTAGATGAGCTAGCTAGCCATGCATACTATTATTTTCTTGATGGAATTTCAGATTATTATCAAGTTTCTATTGCACCGGAAATACACCAACGACATGTTAGTATTTTCAAATATGATTGATGACTACATTGAGATATTTATGGATGACTTTTCTGTTTTTGGTGATTCTTTTGATGATTGCTTGAAGAAAGTAGTTTCTGTATTAGAAAGATGTATTGAATGCCATCTCACATTGAGTTGGGAAAAAAGTCACTTTATAGTTGATCATGGCATTGTTTTGGGTCACATAGTCTCTAGTAAGGGTATGGAAGTTGATAAAGCTAAAATTGATTTGATTGCTAACTTACCCCCTCACACATTTGTAAATTAGGTAAGGAGTTTTTTAGGTCATGCTAGTTTTTATAGAAAATTCATTCAAAAATTTTTCCAAAATAAGTCAACCTTCGAGTAGATTATTAGAAAAAGATGTACCTTTTGAATTTGATGATGAATGCATGAAGGCTTTCCATCCTTGAAAGAGAAACTAACTTCTGCACCTATTATTGTTGCTCCCGATTGGTCTTTTCCATTTGAATTGATGTGTGATGCATCAAATTATGAACTAGGGGTTGTTTTAGGACAAAGGGTTGACAAAACTTTAAGTGTCAAATATAATGCAAGTTTAACTATTTATAGTCCACAATTGAATTATAACATAACTGAAAAAGAGATGCTACCTATTATTTTTGCATTGGATAAATTTAGGGCTTATTTAGTTGGCTTTATGATCATAATTTACTCCTATCATTCAATATTGAAATATTTATTGACAAAATAACATGTAAAAACTATATTTATTAGGTGGGTGTTGCTAATTCAGAAATTTGAATGTGAGATACATGATAAGAAAGGTAGTGAGAACGTAGTTGCCGATCATTTATTTAGGTTACCTTTCCCATTCTCTATTGAGCCTAAATTAAGTAACACTACTAAAGATTTGGAAGCATTTCTTGATGAGCAATTGTTTGCATTGTCCAAAACCCCATGGTTTATGGACATAGCTAATTATCTTGTATGTGGTAAAGTTAGGAATAACATGTCGTTCCAAGAAAAGAAATGATTATTTCATGTTTGTAACTATTATTTTTAGGATGAGCCATATCTATTCAAAATTTACAAAGATAAAATCATTCAACTATGTGTTCTAGGTTAGTGGTTTGAAATTTTGTCATGATTTACATTGTGGTGGACACTTTGGAGGTACGAAAATAGCTGAGAAAGTCCTCCAAAGCAGTTTATTTTAGCCTATGATAAGTCTTAGTCCTTGGGAATATTACCTTGGGTTATCATCCAATATTACAATAGCACATATACTTGCAGTTGCTATTTTGTAATAGATTTTGAAGTGAACACATACCCAACAAAGTGCTCCTAGGAGTTCTTACTCAATCCAAAATAGAAGAACCCTATTGGATGGACCAATTGAAGGAATACTTAGAGGAGGGAAAGCTCCTTGAAGACCCAAAGCTAGCAAAGAAAATTAAATGGAGGAGTTTGCACTTCTTTGTGCATAGTGGGATTCCCTACAAACAAGCCTTCTCTCTACCATGGCTCAGATGCTTGACTCATACTAAAGTAGAGTATGTGTTGAGGAAGAGGCATGAGGGTGCATGTGGGATGCATATAAGAGGAAAAACCCTTGCTGCAAAGGCTATTAGACAAGGGTATTATTGGCCAACCATGAAGGAAGATAAAATGAAGATGATCAGAAGATGCCAAACATGCCAAAGGTTCACCAACTTAAGTAAAGTCCCAACAGCAGAGCCAATACTAATTTATGGTCCATGACCCTTCGCCAAATGGGGGATGGACATAGTGGGACCCCTTCTAGTGACCGCAAAAAAGAAAAAGTTCCTCCGGGTAATAGTAGAATAATTCACCAAATGGGTAGAGGCATAAGCCCTGGTGACCATCATTGCAGAAAATGTGGTGAAGTTCTCATGGGAAAAACATTATTTTCATGTTCGGAGAGTGCCACCAGATAGTCAGTGACAACGATAAACAATTTGATAATGCAAAGATTCGATAAAGAAACACTTCTCCTTAGTCTACCACCCCCAATCAAATGGGCAAGCTGAGGTCATTAATCGAATCGTCCTCCAAGGGTTGAAGTGAAGTCTTGAAGGGTGTGGAAAGAACTGAGATTTATCATATGTTATGGGCGTATAGAACAACCCAAGGAAAATAACAAGTGAGACACCTTTCACCCTCACCTTCAGAACTGAAGCAGTCCTTCTAGTAGATGTAAGAATGCCTAGTGGAAGAGTCTATTACTGTGATGATGAAGAAAATGAGAAAGCCAGAATGATTTACCTAGATATGTTAGAGGAGTTGAGAGATAAAGTCTCAATGAGGATAGCAACCTACAAAAATAGGGTAACCAACTTCTTAAATAAAAAGGTGCGAAGCAGAGTGTTCCAGGTAGGAGATCTAGTGATGAGAAGTTTGGAAGCCATGAGAGAGAGAGAAGGGACTTAAAGGCTAGCCCTAAATTGGGAGGGCCCATTCATTGTCGAGAAAGTCATTGGTCCAACAACTTACAAGATGACTCTAGAGAATAAGGAAGTGCCTCACACATGCAATGTACTGCACCTAAAATTATTCAACTCATAACATAAAATAAAAGGCGTTCTTTTCCTTATCAATATTTCAGAAGATGAACCTAAGCCCGACTTGATTGTCAAAAGACCCTCTAAGGGGGCACGAAGACCTCAATGAGTCGAGGCACCAGGCCCAACTTGACTGGCAAAAGACCCTCGAAGGGGGGCACCAAGCCTCGACAAGCCAAGGCACTAAGCCCAGCTTGACTGATGAAATACCCTCTAAGGGGGCACCAAGACCTCGATGAGAGGAGGCACCAAGCCCAAATTGACTAGTAAAAGACCTTCCAAGAGGGGCACCAAGACCTTGATGAGTTGAGGCACTAAACCCATTTTGACTGGAAAAAGATCCTCTAAGGGGGCACCAAGACCTCGATGAGTTGAGGCACTAAGCCTAGCTCGACTAGCCAAAAGCCCCTAAGGGAGAGCACTAGAACCTAGCCAAGCAAACTACCAAGTCAAACTCAGCTAATTAAAATAGCCTTAACGAGAGATAAAGCAAACTGTATGAAGAAAAGTTGTATGTCTATGAATAAACAAGGGCATAAATAAAAGTTACAGAAGGAAAAAGCAAATTCAAGAGAACTTAAAAATGAGAAACAAAGTAAAGATAAGAAAAATTATATTAATGTATATAAATGATAGTTACAAAAGGCCCTATAAAAGACCAATGATAAAAAAAAATAGAAGTTAAAAGCCACTAAGTATAATGAGAGTCGAGCAATCTAAGGCTCAGGAGGCCTCTAGGAGTTAGCTTCATGATCATGATTTTAGAGAATAGAATTGATGGGAAGATGATCCTCTAGATCTGAGTCAGGGATAATAATCAAACCACTAGAAGGAAAACCCTTGGGTTTGTCATAAGTAGCAGATATATGATCCAAAAATGAAAGATCCGAAAGGCTTATGCTATTAAGGTACTCAGAAATTTGAATATCTAGCACCAATTATTTGGAAGAAAGGAGTACAAACTAGCCCTTGGCCTCGTGGAATGTTTCGAACACCGATTCCAGTGCCTGATTGTACCAGTCTATGCTGCTTTGAACAACTTCAGTGCTATGCCATCCCTTGAAGAAGTGAATTCAGCAAACCTGTAGACTTCACCTTAGTGAATTTGAGGTAATTTATCATTCAAGGCTTTGAAATTTTTAGAAATAATTCCTTCCACTTCGTTGGAGCTCTTAGCTTCATGGGCCACCTTTTGTAATCTTTCCTCAAACCCCTAGTTCTCGCCTTCCACCTTTCGCCTTAAGAAGTTGGCATAAGACTCCAATTTCTTATATTTTTCTTGAAGGGACTCCAACTCAATGAGGCGACCCCTCAACAAGTCTTTATTCTCAACTAATGCCTTTGTCTCCTTAGCCAGGGCCTTATCCTTCTCCTCTGAGTCTTTCTTAAGCCGAGCTACCTCTTTATCCAGAAAGGACGTTGTGACCTGACCATCTCCCAAATCCTTTAGAAGCCCCTTAACCTAGGCAGTAACCTCCTATCTTGCCAAAATACAAGGAAGGAGTAAAAATATGAGAAGAGACAGAGGAAAGGTATAACTAAAAGAAAAAAGAGAAGAAGAGATGAGAGAAGGGGAGAGAAATACCTTCAAGGTATGGGGTATCTGGTCATGAGTGATGATGTGACCTCAAGTGCCTGAAGAACCATCCTTAGCTGAATGGAGCGGAAGATCTTGAAGTAGTCCTATGGATAAATTTCCCCCATAGGAAGATGAGATGCACCCTCTTATTCAAGTCTAGGACTTCAGTAGCCCACTCACCCACAATAGCAACATCCTGGGCCGGTAGATAACTTGCCCTACAATCAATAATAACTTCACTGGATGGGGCCTCAGTCTTAGGAACACTTCCTGCAGCAAAAATGGCCAAAGAGAGATCCACCTCTAAGGTGGCATCAGATGGCCCATAAAACTTCCGAGGACACTAGAGATCCATATAAGAGATTTCATAGCTCCCTGAGCTCCCTATGTCTCCATTAACTCCCTCAGGTTCAAGGATTCGGGTACAGTAAAGGTCGAGTGTACACTGGTCTCGACCCTTTCCATAACTCGCTAAATAGTGAATCTAGCCGGTTCTCTCTTTGAGAATAGAGCTACAAAATTAAAAATAGTAATTATAGGAAATAAGATAGAAAATGAAAGAGAGGACTTTGGTCTTACTTAGAGACTCTTTCTTTAAATGAGACAAGCGAGGTCTAAACTTCTTAGCAGAATGCTTCAAACTAACGCCCCTCCTCTCCTTGGGTGGTTTGGGATGCGCAGTTTAGAGAGGAGGGATAATGAAGGCAGGCTTCCGCTTGTGCCACTCATCAGCTAACCTTTGAATCACCTTATATAAAGGAGAAGAGGAAGTAGAAGGGGAAAGGGAGCACTCAATGGAAAAATAAGAAGAAGATGAGGAAGTTGAAGTTTCAAGTGACATACCTCTAAATATCCAGTCATGAATTAACTCCAGGTCTCCATCCACTGCGACTTGAGGGGATGAAGGCCCTTCAAAAGATGGTGGAGGCACTGGGGCCTGTTTTAAAGCAGCAACCAAAACCTTAGCAACATTGACAACTTTAGCAATGTCCGTGGGAGAAAGGGAACTCCACTGATTTAAGTCATTGAGGACACTGGAGGATTGAAGCTTGTGAAAATACCTATATTAGTTAGCCAGCAAAGCCCCATTATGAACTAGGTGAATGTGTTGATAGTATTAGTTCACTAGCTTACGGAATGAACCCTGGGTAGCATCTATAGATTCTATAAAATCCAACACCTGATTGTGTACTTTCACTAATCTAGGGTGACCCTTCGCCAGCTTATCTACCATATCGCTTTTCACATCCAGATCATAATGCTTATGTTTCCCCCTAGAAGGGAACAACCTCGTATTAGACCTTAGGGATTGCCGCTTCCTTAGGCCCCTTGCAGAGCCTCTTGGACCTTCTTTCCTCAATAGTTTGTTTGGTCGTAGCGGGTCCTTCCCTCGATATGCCAGCTCCTTCAAAATCTGGCACCATAACACCCACTAGCTGAAAGAATTTGCCAGCATCAGTTGGACCCCTCTTTCGGGCCAAAGGTAGCTCTTCAAGTTCAACCTCCTCATCGGGAAACTCTTCCATTTGAATGCCCTCCATATCATCGCCCTCTACCGGGGCAACTTCTTCACCACTCACAACCTGGGTGACCTCTTCACCAACCTCGCCAATAGCTATTGTAGCAGCAGGGGGATCACGTTCTGAGGAAGAGTCAAGACCCTCCATTCCATCTTCGAAATTCTTTAGGTAATGGTATATCTCTGACTTGACGTTCCACCTGGAAGAATTCACAGCGAGGCGATACTCTTCAGTTGTCCGTTGCCTCAGGAGCCCAATTTGAAAGCAACGGATGGGGAAAAAATTCTTGTTGTTAATTGCCTCGAGATGCAAGTTGGCTCGAGAAAATAAACTATCCATCTGTACAACTAACTCTTTCAAGCTAGCCTTCACCTTAGCATTAGTCAATGGCTTTGTAAACGACGCCAAGTTAAACCAACTAGCCTAAGGATCAAAATAAAGGGAGAAAAATGGGAGGTACAAGTAAAGTTACTTAAAGACCTTCTAATGTTTTAGGGCCATGAATAAGACCCATCCAAGTTTCACAGAAAAGAGCACCCTAGCATGAACTCCCTATCAAACAAGTGACCACACTAGGCTACGATCTGAATGCCATCAACATCCAATCCCTCCAAGTTCTTCTCAAACTTCTCTACCCTGGGTTTCCCTCTATAGGTTCCAAGGAACCTGGACCTTTTTAAAAGGTTTGATGACCTCATTTGAAAAGAACTTGATCTTTCAGTCATCAACTTTATTCTCCTTAGTCCCAAATAGAGATCGTAGAGGTTTTTTCTGAAAACACCACAAATAAGGCTCTGAGGAGGGATACAGGTTGAAGAATGCATGAAACATTTTAGCATTGGGGTTATTGATTCCCAAAATAAAGCACACAACCTTGAAATAATGAAGATCAACTACAGAGTTTAGAGTAATCATCATGGGGTTGATCTGGAAATAAATAAATACTTTACATAAGAAAGGGGAAGGAGGAAACAACAAACCCTTTGACCAAATGGTCGAGATACCAGACATAATCCTTATCCCCCTTAGCCACCTCCACTTGGGTATTCGTAGAATAGATTTTATCATCTATGGAGGGCGTAGTAACCTTAATGTGTGTAGACATGGCGTCGATATTCTCCGGGAAAGCACCAAACCCAAAATGCATAGGTGCAACCCTCTCCATATGTGGTCTCATAGTGCTATTAAGACAAGAGGGAGTATCTTCAACATTACTCAGTTTCTTTGCCTTCTCAGGTTCAACAACTACTTTCTTTCCCTTAGAAGTGACCATTTTTACAGAAAAAAGAAGACAATAGAAGAAAGTTGAAGAAAATGAAGATAAGTGAAGACAAATGAGGCAAATGCTAAAAAAACAAAAAGAAAAAGAAAACATAAGCAAAAGCAGAAAAAGGAGGAAGAAGAAGATAATGAGCTTTTATAGACTAAGAAAGGGAACATTAATTCCAAAATGTTATGACACTTGTAAGCTTGCAACTGCACAACCCATCATCAATTATCATAAAGACACTCGACATATTCGTCACGTGTCAGAAGGAAATTGGCAGCAATAAAAGTGCCACATAAAGCACGTAACAGTCCAATTAAGGTTAGATCAAGAGACGCACATGTCAATGAGAGGTCACATTCGGATGGTTCAATGGAGATACAAATCTTTTGGCATCCCTCCATTCAAATTTTGAAATCCAAAATCACCCGCTCAAGGCAAGCATTTTTCATCGGGTTCAGCTAGCTTCACCTTCGCACTCTTTGAGCCTCATAGCCTTCGAGTACTGATGCTTCGAGGGTACTATTGATATGGGTTCGTACTATTATGGTTCGGGATCAACTAGAACCTTACTCGTGTAACTACTTCCTTGAACCTGAGAATGCTTACCAATTCAAATATTCCTACTTTCGGGGTTTGGACCCATGATGGAGACACATGTCTCTATCACTCACCAACCCCTAATCACATACACCTATCCCTGCTACAATAACCCATTCCTTATGAATACCTCTAGACATCTGACACAAGATAACTTTTTTCACTCCATACTTAGAGAGCTCCATTTTCTCTCTTCTACAGTCATTCTGATTTGAACGTCAGAGAATTTACTCCGGAAACCCGTCCGGCCACTCCTGACCATCTTTGTGTGCATGTTAGCTCTATCCCAACAAGGAGACTTATATTCCAACCTTGAGGTAACTTAACCCTCATCACTTAGTTTTTCATAATTGGATTTAGAGTTTTCTTTGAAATTTATACTATTTATTAAGCCAACTATTGAGGTGATTTCAAAATTTTGAACTAATAATTTCATCCTTATTAAATATAAAAAAATATGATATTCATTTTAAAATTCAAAAAATAGAAAAACACTAAATAAAATGAATAAAAAAAATTAAATAATTCCTAAGCCACTAATAGTTAATTAATTATACAAAAAAATTCTTTTTGAAAACCAATACTTAGCTAGGAAAACAGATATTAGAGGATGCACCGGGAGATCTTAACTAGTCTAACACATTTTTAGCATCCAACATCATATACCCACCTAGCTCTGAATATCATTTTATTAATAAAGAACCAATGCAATGAAAAAATATAAACTCTCACTCTTACAGACCAAATATAGAATGGACCGCCTTAGCTAACCCGTTAATTGCACCATTCGCTGACCATTTAGCATGCCTAACTTCTGCTGACTGAAAAGAAGTCAATAGATGTTTACAATCACTAACAATATCACAAAAAAAAAAAAAGACCGATCATTACAAGGACCTATAAGAGCTTGAAATAAGACTAAACAATCAGTCTCAAAAATGACATAATCATAGCCCTTATATTTCATCCATGATAAAGCTTCACGGAAACTAATCGCTTCGCCAACTTTAGGATCCGATATATGGGAAATAGACCACACGCAGACGGTTACAAAAGTGCCACGATCATCTTTGACAACACAAGCAATGCCATTATACAAAATTTTAAATTTAACTAATTAACTTAATATGATAATTTAAATAATAATATAAATAATTTTAAATTTAAAAAAAACCCTTAAAATTGGACGTGTAAAAAAAAATGCTAGTCTTAGATTAATGATTTAGATAGGTATATTATGAGTTTCAAAAAATAATTTAAATAAGTTTTAAGTCTTTATTATTTTTTACAAACAAGTTGACTTTAATTTTTTTAAAAAAATGCATATTTTAATGGTTAAAATTATGTTTTAAAAAACAATACTCCTTTAAAAAAATTTATACTAAATCATTTTTAAAATATATTTATTTTTTAATTAGGTTTCTTTTTACCTTTTTTTTATAAAAAATTTATCATTGTTTCAATAAATATATAATTTATTAAAATAATACCTCATTTCACAATTAAAAAAATTATTTTGAAAATTTTAATTATTTTGAAATTTTATAAAATTTAAAATAAATAAAAATTATATAAAATTTTTAAATTTTTTATCAAATTACAATATTAATATTACACATATAATATTTTATCCATAAAAAAACATATCTCTTATCAATCTAGCATTAATTTAAGTTTTGTTCTATTAGATATTTATAAATTTAATTGTATATAATTTGGGTCCGTGCATCACACGAACATATCACTAGTATAAAATTAAAAATTTAATATTTAATAACTACTTATAATTTATCGTCTAACATTAATTTTTTTAAAGGATATTAAAAGTGATAAATTTTGTTTTAAAGATAATTATATAATACAAAAATTTTGGTGTGTACTATCAATTTAATTACATGTAAAAAAATTAAAATACATTTCTTAAATAAAAATTCACAATTGAATCAAACCATAGAACTCTCAAAATTGTAAATTTAATTTGAGTTTACTATAATTATCATCACTTATAGCAAAAGGAATGCAACATAATTTTGACTTTTTGGGGACAATTGATTTATTTAAAATTATATTTAATTTAATGTGTATTTTTACATGTATGTCGTTGCTTAATGCGTAAAAACTGCCGTTCTTGATCTTATACTAATAAAAATAGGCAACAACATCAAAATTATCATTAATAAAATACTAATTTTAAAATTTATCTCAATTTTAAAATATTTCTATTTATCTTGTGAACTTTACATTTCATTTCAAATCTACCATATATAACACATAGCAGATGTTGAAACTTACTGGTACATGACACACTTTAAGAGATGTCACATATCATATAAAATAAAATATAAAATTAATTAGATAAATTGAAATATTTTTAAAATTGAAATAAATTTAAAAATTAATATTTTATTCAGGATAATTTGATATTTTTGCTTAAAAAATAAGCTAAACTTCGATTAAAAAAATTGAACTTAGGATAAGTTTGGTTTCATTTAATGAAATATAAAATAATTTAATTAAAATCACTAAACTCTTGCTCGACGGCGCATTGGAAAAAGCATTTTTATGCACAGTTTTTTAACTGGTAAATTAAATTGATTATTCTGGCAAAAAAAAATTAGATTGATTATACTCCACTAGACAATAATAAATTGTAAATATAGACTTGGAAGCTTGACTAAGCGAGAGAAACTGGGGCAAACAAGGACTAAAATGGCGCACTTAGGTGCAAAGAAGAGGAAATGGACATGATAAAAGGGTTAGTTGGCCAAAAGAAGGGGATAATTATTTCCGATTCTTCCACCTTTTTGTTATTCAAAAGAAACAGAGAAAACAAATTCAAAGAATTAAAGATGGAGAAGAACTAATTCAAAGAATTAAAGATGGCGAAGGGAATTGGACATGTTCTGAAGATGGGATTAATGAGGTGATTTTGAGTTACGTCATCAACCTTTATCTGTCCCCTAATGGAATAAACCAAACCTGGATGGGTGATGTTATTGAAAGCACTCTGAGCCACCAGATGAATTGTGACTTGATGTAACTAATGCTGAAATGGTACGGTAGAATTGGTATTAATATTAGCATACTTAGATTCAGACCGAATTCTATAACATTCGATCCTACCCGAACTCAAGGCACGCCACAAGCTTTGTCTTTTAGTGATCTTTGGAGTTCAGGATTTAACAGTAGACATATATCGCAGGCTCCATGGAGAGGTACACTGCCAAAGTACTCAGGGTTGACACGTGTCCTCATCAATAGGATT
>CAOJBK010059761.1:0-19083 GCA_948294925.1 Codiaeum variegatum
ATTCATATGTCTGACTTCTTACTGATTGATTTAGTAGGCTAGACTAAACTAATGCTAAGTGTTGGAATTAAATATTAATTTGGTATTAATAATTAATTACACAATCCGCCCATGACTTGTGGGTCGTGGGTTGACCCGGTGGTAATGGGTTATAGGATTAAATGGGTAACCCTAATAACCCAACCCCTATATATATGTCCCTAATAAGAGATTAGGGATACAGAAAAATAGACACTGTACAGAACTTACGTGAAATCAGTTTTCCGCAAGTTCTCTCCCTAACCTCCCGATCTCTCCCTCAGAGTTCTTAGATCGTGAAATTGCGCTTTAGGATTTTATATTCTATTGACGGCCTAGTATAGTCGATCCATCGCTTCCGCTCGTGGGAATCCGCGCTTCAATACTCGAGGTATTTTATGTTTATTCCCGCTTTATTTATTTCATATATATGTTGTATGAATTCCTTCAGATATGATCACCAACATTCATTTCTAATTGGGTAGTTGTGATATGTTATCTAAACGTCACTCACGACTTATGAGACTAAGTGTGTAATTAGGTTAACACACTTGGTGATAAGAAAATAGTGTTCTTTATCCCATTGCTAATTAGAAGATGAATCTAGTAAGTCACATACCATATAACAATTCTCATTAGCTTATATTTATCATATTAATAATTAATTAAAGAGTTTAATTAATTATTAATGATGGTTGAATTAAACATGCAATTAATTTTACAAAATGCTAGCATGTCTTGATGTTTAATTCATAAATGATTTAATTTCAATTATTTCATAGTTTGTATCAGATACAAATGAGCATGACCAATTGAAATGGTTTTGGACAAACAAATAAAATAATTAAGCTTAACATGAGTTGTTAGCTTAATACACATTAAATGTGGTTAATTAAAGTTTAAAGGTGATTCATATTAATTATATGCTTAATCTAGTTGACTAATTGACTAGTCATATAGTCAAATTTCAACTAGAACAAGCAACCATTCTTTCCAATATGTTTCCTTAATTTAAGGAAAAGTTGTTGGAGAAGTATGAAGTATAAAAGGGATGTCTTCATCTTTTACATAACATACTCAACACATAGAAGTGATGGTGGAACTATTCATCATCTTTTTCCTTGGATTAGAGAGAGAAACTCTCTAAGAGTTAGAAAGAGAAAGCTTGAAATTCACACTAAATTGAGAGAGAAAGTTTGTTTTGAAGAAGAGTTCTTCAAACGCAAACTCTTCTTCAATTAACCTTTAAGAAATGAGTGTGGAGAACCTTTCAAGTCCAAAGTCAATCCTCAAGTCTCAAGTTCTCAAGTAAAAAGGCAAGAATCAAACATTTTGGTAACAAAAAAGAGACGATTCAAGTTTCTTGAAGAGAATTGAAGAATAAGCTTTTGGGAAAAGTTAGGTATGTTTCAAGTTAGAGGCTTCAGACTTGAGGAGCTTAACAAATGATGGCGATAGGTATTTTTACTTCAAACCTTTATTTGTTCAACTTGTGTTTTGTACACAAATTGGTGAAATATCATTGGTTGAAGTTATGGGTCCAAATTTTGGTTTAGACATTTATCAAAGAGTTTGATAAATGACTAAACCATCTATATTAAAAGAGTTTTAACATAGAACTTGATTTTCAAAGAGTTTAAAAATTTCTAAGTGTTTTTTTAAAAGTGTTTTGACAAAATGTTTAAGTATTCAAATCCTAAGTTATGACAATGTTTCAAAGTGTTTGAATAATTGCCTAACCTAATTTTATTAAAAATGTTTTAACAAAATTATGTTTTTGAAACAGTTTTGAAAACTGAAAAACCAAATCTTTCCAATTCGCCAATTTTTCGATGCGCAACTTCATAACGTTTCCTTCATATATAATATAAAATAGATGTTTATTACCCTAATTGATCAACCTTAATCTAGTTATAAACTTAAAGAATTATATGTTTACTAAAATGACCATTAATAAATGCAAAATACAACACAAAGTATTTATAAGAAATGTATCGCCTACTAATACAAATATCTTCACGAGCTAACAAAACATAGAAGAACAAGAAGACATGTAATCCTATTGTAGGGAACAAATATCTCATTGAATTAGTCTCTTTCATTATTTTCTAACCACATCACATGTAAACAAGTTAATAGCAAGAATCATACAAGGACAAGAACCAAGTAGGATTTACCATATAATGAAGTTTCAGACACAACAAGTTAGAACCAACTTTACTAAACACAGTACAAAGAAATATAAAGGGCTTGCCACACTGAGATGAATTTTTGTAAAGCAGGAGCAACATTTAGAATGTTTATGATAGAGAGAATGTCACAACGTTGTGATGCGATAATAATCAACTCCAATTGTTTGAGATACTCAAATGACTATGAATACTATGTCAAAGAATCCATGATAAATTAGGGTTGGAGACTAATTTACTCTCACAAACATTTTATCAAACATATCGTGAGCTAATTTTTAAAAATGCAATTGAGCTGTAGCATGTCATATTTCAAGATGAAGAAGAAGAATAAGAGTTGACTTATCGAAAGGATTTACAGTCACCATCATAGTCTCCGTTGAGGTATCACAAAGGGAGAGAACACAACTCTATCTCATATTTTAAAATTTAGTTTTTCTTTTCTTTTATAATTTCATGTTAAAAAATTATAATAATAATTTAATTACTAATTGGTTGAGATGGGTATCCATACCAAAATCTAATTCAACCTATATATCAAAAGGATAAATGAGTTTGACCCATTAAAATTAATTTCCAATTTTAAATACCTATTTTTTTACCCATACCCTTTATATGGTTTAAGGTGTATTTTCCACCCTGCTATTAGGAATGTGAATAAAATTTATTTTATTTGTACCTCATATTCACTTTTATATATATATATATATTGCCAATGCAAATTCATTATCGATATTATTCACTATATAGAGATAAAATATTCATGATTATATTAATAAAAAGAAATTTAAGATTCAAATATACCTCTGGCATTTAGAGAAAATACAAGGTCAGCACTTCATAATTAAAAAATATCAAATATATTTCTGATATTTTTAAAAAAGGGCCAACACGCCACTTTTTTTAACGAAATAGTTAACACCGTTAATTATTTAATTTTTTAATATATTATTTTAATTTTTTATTAAAAATATGATAAAATTATAATTAAAAAATTAACAATATTTTAATTATTAATATTATCACCTAGTTATTTTATTTTCTAAAAAAATAAAAATTTATTTTCAAATAAAGAAAGAAAATAGAAAAATTAATTTTATAAATATTTTTAATTTTAAATTATATTTGTTATTTTCACATATATAATATATTATCTATATATTCAAAATTAATCATTTCCACTCATAAGACTTTTCAATTCAGTCTAAGCATATAATGCATGGTAAAATTTTAAAAAATATGATATTTTAATTAATTTAGATTGAATTTTTTTATCAATGATTTGTTAATAAATTTGTTTAATTTCTTTTATATGCGTAAAAAATGAAATCTACTTTTGAAAAAATTATTTGAAAAAATAAGAAATTTAAAATAAGTGATTAGTCATCAAATTTTTAAATAAAATAAAATTTTCTTCTCTCCCTCTCTCTATCTCTCTTTTTTAAATTTGATGTTTTTTCTATTTTCTTTTCATTTTATTTGATTTTCTTATTCAGAAAATTTTTTCAAAAAAAAATTCAGAATAATATTTGATTAACTATCGACCAACTAACACACAAATTAATAATAAAAAATAATATTAATTTTTATTAATAATTTTAATTTATTTCAAATAAAAATAAAAAATATATAAAAAAATATTTAACGAGTTAACTTTTCCGTTAGAGAAATAAGCGTAGTGACCCTTTTTTGAAAATGTCTGGAGTGTAATCGGTACTTTTAAATATGAGGTATCGATCTATTATTTTTCTCAAACTTCACGACATATTTGAACCTTTTCCCAAATTAGCAGTTTCGAAGCTTCACCCACAGGACACAAAGAATGACATGCATATATCACATGGTATTTTATCAACTATTTGTGGCCCGAGTTCAGCCAGGTCCAACTAATAATTTTGATGATGACTTAGTTTTGTTGGGGTTTGCTTTTGACCATGATATTCAAGAATTGATTAACATTTTGGAGGATTTTGGTTCTGCTTCTGGTCTTTCTATAAACAAAACAAAAAGTGGGATCAACTTTAGCAAAAACACTCCTAAGGAATGGAAAGAGCATATATGCAATCTGTTGGGCATGCATAAACTTTCAATTGATGAGAATTACTCAAGCCTTCTTGCTTATTAGGGTAAAAGGAAAAAGAATACTCTAAGCTTTATCATTGAAAAAATTAAGAAGAAAGCTCAAGGCTGGAAGCAAAGAGCTCTCTCTTTTGCAGACAGGGATGTTTTAATTAGAGATGTTCTTTCTGCAAGCCATGTCCATGTTATGTCATGCTTTCTCCTACCTCAGTCTTATTCCTATGTCAGTCTTTCTGTAATAGATTAAATTCTCTAATAGCAAACTTTTGGTGGAAGTTTGAAGTGGGAAAGAAAAGGTCTCCATTTGAGAAAGTGGAGTGACTTGGCAAAGAGTAAAGGAGATGGTGGCATAGGGTATAGGGATTTCCAGAAGTTTAACTTGGCTCTTTTAGCTAAACAGGCTTGGAGGGTCTGTACAAAGCCAAACTCCTTATGGACAAAGTTAGTTAAGGCCAAGTATTTAAATCGTGAAAGCATTTGGGATATCCAATCCAAAGCAGGGGATTCATAGGCATGGAGATGTATTGTTCAAGTTTGTGAATGGTTGAAGCAGGGTGCAATCAAGTTGGTTATGAGAGGTAAGCAAACAAGGATTGGGACTGATATCCCTAGGTTCCTAAAAACCCTCAATTCAAAGTCTGATAATAAGGAATTGGTCTCCAAGATCTCTTCTGGATAACAGATCTCAAAACAACTAATGGAGATTGGGACGAAGCAAAATTACAGAACTGCTTCCATGAAGATGATAGGAAAAATATTAAAATGATAAAACCGGGTCCTTTGAATAAGAAAGATAGGTGGATTTGGAATCTTGCAAAGAATGAATCTCTTTCCACTAAGTCAGTCTATAGATTCCTAATATAGAGATCAAAAGAAGAAATAATTCAGTATCAACAGATCAAATAATAAATCCTGGCACTTGGAAGCTGTTATGGAATTTAAAAATTATCCCAAAAGTCAATCCATTTTTATGGTGGGCTTACTCTAATGCTTTTCCTACTAAAGAAACTCTAGTTAAGAGGAGAATTACTGGCGATGATGTTTGCGATATTTGTAAAGATGGAAATTAGAATATTGAGCATATTCTCTTACTTTAACCTTTTGCAAGAGTAGTATGGTTCGCTACAAATTGGAATTTTCTTATTGATACTAACAGTATATCATCTTTTGTAACATGTTGGAGTGAGATATCCTGTAAGATCAAAGAAGAAGGAGAAGACTCAATTTTGTTAGCTATACCTTATTTGTGTTGGAAAATTCGGAAGAGCAGATGTGATTTTGTTTTCAGAGGCAAAGCTCCTAATTCTATTAAGATAGTATGACATATGAAGAAGTGGATGATTCAAACCTCTCAAATTAATGAAACAATACAACGAAAATCTTCATCTAATACTATCTCAAAGAGGGTTGCATGGTGCCCTCCTCAATAAGGTATAATTAAACTAAATTAAGATGCTGCTTGGGATTGTAACTCTGCTGTAACATTTGTAGCAGTAGTTGTTAGAGATTGGAAGGGAGCTCTTATAGCATGTCAAGCCAGAAAATGTATTGCATCATTAATGTTGGAAGCAGAGCTTGAAGGTGTCATTCTAGTTGTGCAGGTGGCGTAAAGTCTATAGCAAGCTCTTGCAATATTATATTCAATACTCAATGGTTCAAGTTCATTTTGGTCTGCAACCCAGAATAATAATTGTAAAAGAGATGTATAATTCTTTTGAATTTTGTAATGTTTTATAGACCAAAAGAGAATTAAATCATGTCACACATTGGATTGCTAAGGCTAATGCTGCAAATGGTTTACCTTCACTTTGGATCTTGTGTACCCTACAAGGTTGGAGCTTTTTTTAGTTTTTTATTTGAATCATGAATGGAATTAGATTTTTAGCAAAAAAAAAAAATAAAAATTGACGAATTATATTTTTTTTAATTGTTAACTTATTTTTCTCTAATTTATTTTATTTTCGGACTCCATTTTTTCCGCAACAGCTTTGTCTCTCACTTTCTAGCCCCGCCCAGAAGAGGTCCAAATGATATAAATATAGAGCATATTCGAACGAGCCACTTCACTCGGTTTGGCTCACACTCTCCATCTTCTTTCTCGATCTTAAGAATATATAAATTTTCTCTGGAACCAAACATCAGAGAGACTCAAACTTCTAACACGCCATTTACAGGTATCTCTCTCTCTCTCTCTCTCTCTCTCAAACTATGAACTGTGTGACCTAGCTTATTACCAGATATACAATTTGTTTTTTTGAAGATCTAATGCTTTTATTCGGCCATTGTCTCCGAGATTCCAATGCGAGTAGAGCAATGTGAAATTTTTTTCGCTGAAATTAGGTTGTACATGTCTCGCTCAACGTGAAAATTTTTTGAACTTCATCTGTCCTTTTGTCGGTTGATTTTTCGCGCCTCGTCGTCGATCGCCATAAGTCTTCCATTTTCAATTTTAGGTTTAGTTTGGCTCTTAGTTGGTTTCATTGCAAATGAATCAGTGATAGACCGTTAAAATCAGATAGATTCTCTCCGATGTCATATTTCTATTATATGAAGCCACCACGAGTAATCGTCTTGCAAATTACTGGATATTTTTGTTGCATTTTATCCAAAATCGAGCTTTTTAATTCGTAGACTTCCAAAAGAATACGAGTTCTTAAATGTTAATGCAGGATTTTGTTTCTTTTGTACTTCTTACAACCTTGCTTTTTTCTGCCTTTTGCTTATGGATTCTCTCTAATTGTAGTAGTTGTTTTGTGTTTTAAGAATATAACTAAAGAAAGTGTGACTGTACTGTTATAGAATGTGTATCGAGGAGATGCTCTGTTCTACTCAAATGGCTGAGAAGGTGTGGTCAAACCTTTTGTTTTCTCAATAACCAGACAGTTATCCAATTAGGAAACAAAATTATCAATGTAGGGATTCATGAATTTGTGGTGAATTGCATAATCTCTAGATGGGTAAGTAGTCATCTGCAGGATGATTTTAGCAGATCCAGTTGAGACATTCCTCTGGTGTACTGCTATTATAATGATGCAATATCGGTACAACATTACCTTTTATTAACTAGGTAGTATATATAGTGGGCCAGAGAATATCATTTTCACACTAGGAGCTTAACTTGATGCTCAGTCACCATTGAATTGGATGCTTCACCTCCACTTGGTCAGATAGCTGTAATCCTTTTAACTTTTCAAAATTCAATTTTTAATTGGAACTGAATCTCAGTCTCCTTTGGTTGTTTGCAGCAGCTGACCACAAGATACACCTACACTACAGATGGCAGAATCACAGAAGGGAAATTCCTCATCTGTCAATTCCAAAGGGAAAAGTTTGTCATTAGGTACTCTTGTATTGCTTTTTACACATGCCATGTGCTGGAAGGAAATCTAGACATTGCTTGTTCAAGCCCACTATATAGAGAAATTTGTAGTAGGGAATGTAAAAGGATAGACAATGTACATAATTTTGTTAGAAATTTTCCTGCTCCAAGGTAGTTGTTTATACATAATAGTACTTTCTAGTCTCTGAATTGCTAGTAACAATGATAATTCCAGTAAAAATGCCACTGTGCAAGGAGAATGAGTGAAATATTTGAAATTCACAATTAGGATTTGAACCATTAAAGCAACTCAACACCATTCACAGGGTTAAACACGTCAAAGTCATTTTTAATTATTCTTCAGCTTTAAGTTATGCTTCGAATGTCCTGATACTCAAACGTCTATGCAAAAGTTTTATAATCTTCCAGGTTCCACAGAAAATTCTACTGGTTAAAATGCTTTTTATTTAATTAATTTTTTGGAACTATGTTCTGAAATCTTCAATTACCTTGAAAGCAGATGAAGAAATTGGGAAGGATTTTCTT
Organism: Codiaeum variegatum; assembly: GCA_948294925.1. NCBI lineage: Eukaryota > Viridiplantae > Streptophyta > Magnoliopsida > Malpighiales > Euphorbiaceae > Codiaeum > Codiaeum variegatum. The sequence continues at coordinate 8,152 of CAOJBK010059761.1, forward strand.
AGCTCTTGGAAATCACTTTCGGTGGCAGGAGATGACAAAATGGATTTTGGTTTTGATACAGTTCCAAGTGGCAAGAAAAAGGCATACAACTTTGATAAGCTGTAAGTGCTGCATACACTAAGGCTTCTTAACATCAGTTATTTGGTTGGATATTTCAGCATATAGCATTGCTTTAGTGACTTGGTACTTCCACTGTCAACCTCAGTATTTATCATGTCAGTGTATTTGTAAAATATAACCGCTATGGTTATGCCTTTCCCAGCTACATGTTCTATATCATGTCAGTGTATTTTGTTATCTTTTACTACTTCCTTGGGGATCTCTTATCCCGCAGTTGAATATTGTATTTCATAAGGGTGTGAACTTGGACACAAGTGTTCTCATTTACTAGTCCTACGCATATTTGGTATTCACAGTAGTATGCAGTTACTATGTTAATACTGATATAGTATTCTTTTTCAGAGATATGGATTTTAATCTAGATGGTGATTTTGACAAGTTAACGTCCTTCAAAGTGGACATGCCTGACATTGATTTCTCACCCCCATTCAAGAAGACTACAAAGCCCAAAGAAAGTTCTAAGGAAGAATCTTCTAGCAGAAATCAAGGAAAAGAAGATGATTTTACCTTCTCTTTTGATTTTAATGAGTAAGTTGATAAATTGTCTGGCATTGGACCTTTCCATATATATATAATCAAGGACTTTTCTTCAAGCTGTCTCAGGGATTCGTAATGGATGACGATATTGCTTAACTAGAACATTTTTCGGTGCAACGTAGGATGGATGATTTCAACTTTGACTCAACTATAACTCAAGGAGGTAAAACTTCCTTGAAGAACCTAGACAGTGAAGTGATTGGTTCTGATAAGAATGGATACCAGGGCTCGAAAGCTAACATGGCTTCTGGTGATGATATGTTGGATAATGACAATAGTGACAAGCTTCCAGCACTAGATAATTCAACAACAATTGATGAGAAATCTTTAGTTGGTGCAGCAACTGAAAGTTTGTCAGAGGATAATGTTCCTTCAAGGTCGAAAAATTTTGGAGATTCAGTTGGGTTACATGGTGCAAGAATTTCGCCAGAGAAAACCGCATCTATTGCAGAAGAAGCAGATCAACAGGGTCAAATCCTAGAGAAGACAATGCCCACTCAACAGACGACACAGGATTTACCTTTGCAATCCATTGATGGGGATAATTCAATTCAAGATACTGAATTGCATATTCAAGCTTTTCCCACGGCTAGAATGTCAAGTAGAGAATCTGGTGCTAAGGAAGATGTTACTGACAGAATTACACGTGGTGTTGAGTCTAATCTTGAAGATTTACAGTTGAAGGATTTGGCTCCACCATACAGTGGTGGATCAGAGAGCAGTAAAGATGAATGTGAAAAGATGCAGAGTGAAACACCACCTGGAAGTATAGCAGGAAATGAGCCAATGCAAGACAATCCAGATTTTGAAGCTACATCAACTGCAAATATTTTGCAGACAATACCAGATGATAAGGATATCCAGGATTCAACTTCAAAACCTTTGGTCCCATTCAGGTGGTCAGACAATATATGAACTCCTCTTTTTTGATTTATATTTTATTGAAATCATATCATATGTTATGAGGGTGAGAAAGTGATGACAATGAATTTCTTTAGTTAATTTTTATTAAGATGGCTTCTGTCAAACAAGTGAAGAAAGATGTGTGGGTACATAAAAAATTCTAGCTTATCTAAAGCTGCAGAGAAGTGACAAGATTCACTGAATTACAAGTCATTGTGCTATATTCCTGGTCTAATGATTTTTTGGAATTAAATAAAGAACATGGGAGTTTATGGGAGTTTTTGTTGAACTGTGTTGATCGAAGCTCTTATCCAGGGCATGAAAGGTTAGTTGGGGTCTCACTGATCCTTTCTTCTGTTTTTGGTTACCTCATGTAGTGAACCTGCAGTCAGTCATATGACAACCACAACTGAGAAAGAATCAGAAGATGTGTGTTCAAAGTCTTCTGAGAGATCGAAGGAATATGAAGCTCAACTGTGTCAAAAATTATCAACTAGTGTGGAGGTTGCCTCATTTGGGACTAAAGGAATGGCTGCTATTTGTCCTGCAAATGGGAAAAGGTGAGACATGCTTGTGTAACGAGTGCAATTTTAATTGATGATAAGCTTTTGTATTTTTTGGTCAACAGGGAGGGGTTCAATGTTAATGAGGCACAAACCCAGAAAAATATGACAAAAGGAGAACCCTCTTTGGTGGGGAGTGAAAAGAATATTAAAAATCTATATAATATCAGGTGAGCTATCTTTAGCTGGTATCGTGATTTTCTGCAATGGCCTTTCATCTTTAATAAATTTTTGTCTACAAGGAAAAATAGATCACTTAAATTTGGAGCAAATATTGAGGACCCTTTTAATTTTCAACAGGGAGGGCTTTAATGGTGATGGCATACAAAATGTTGGCAAACTGGTTACTAACCCTAACCCCCCACATAAACATATGACAAAAGGGGATTCTGTTGTACTTGGAATGAACATAAGGTAGGCATTTTCTGTTGACTGTCAGCTATTATCATCTAGTGTGGAGGTTTCCTCATTTGGCAGTGAAGGGAATGGCTGTTACTTGTTCTGCAAATGGAAAATGGTGAGACATGCTTGTGTAACTAGTGCAATTTTAATTGATGATATGCGTTTCCTTTTTGGTCAACAGGGTAGGCTTCAATGTTAATGAGCTACAAACCCAGAAAAGTTTAATTGGAGATTCTAAATCACTTTCCATGGAATTGGCAAAAGGAGAACCTTCTTTGCCGGGGAGTGAAAAGACTGTTAAAAATAACAGGTGAGGTATCTTTAATTTGTAATTTTCCACACTGGTCTTTACTCTTTAATAAGTTATTAAAATTTTGGTCAACTAGAAGTAGATCACTTAAATTTCGAGCAAATATTGAGGACCCTTTTAATTTCCAACAGGGAGGGCTTAAATGGTGATGGCATACTAAGTGTTCACAAACTGGTTACTCATCTGAGGCCCCCAGATAAACATGTAACAAAAGGGGATTCTGTTCTGCTAGGAGGTGGAATGAACATAAGGTATGCATTCTGTTGTACTGTTTCTGCAATTATCACCTAGTGAGAAGGTCTCCTCATTTGGGAGTAAAAGAATGGCTGTTATTTGTCCTGCAAATGGAAAAAGGTGAGACATGCTTGTGTCAGTACTGCAATTTTAATTGATGATACACTTTTCCTTTTTTCGGTCAACAGGGAGGGCTTCAATGTTAATGAGGCACAAACCCAGAAAAATTTAATTTGTGATTTTAAATCACTTCCCCTGGAATTGACAAAAGCAGGACCTTCTTTGCTGGGGAGTGAAAAGAATGTTAAAAATCTATGTAATATCAGGTGTGGTATCTTTAATTGGTATCGTGATTTTCCACAATGGCCTTTCATCTTTAATAATTTGTTGGAATTTTGGTCCACTAGGAGAAATAATTCGCTTAAATTTTTAGTACATTTTGAGGACACTTTTAATTTCTAACAGGGAGGGCAGTAATGGTGATGGCATTCAAAATGTTGGCAAACTGGTTACTAATCCAAGGCCCCCAGATAAGCATGTGACAGAAGAAGATTCTGTTGTACTAAGAGGTGGAATGAACATAAGGTATGAGTTTTTGTTTGTTCAACCAATTAGTTAATTTGCTGTTTGGGATAGAATTACTCTAGTTTTCTGCAGAAATAGGGGTAGATCAATTTTGGCATCACAAAAGAAGTATTACTTTTTTTTTCTTTACTTTCCTGAATGTTGTTATCCCCAAAAAATGCTTGATGGTTTCCAGTATCTGCTTAGCTGGAATCGTCCCTGAAAGATGGATATCCTGTTGATCATTTATCCATGAGGATTAATGATTTTAGAAGTAATAAACAGTAGCTTAAAGGATGTTCAATTTGATGCTGATTCAGTAAAGAAACAATATGGTTTGCTTGAGTACTTTGAAAACCTTCGAAGCAATATGCTTGTTCAATTCATTAGAAAGAACTTATATTTTTGTAATTCATCATGCACCTTGGTAAGCATCAACATTATTTGAATAAAAATGATCTATTGCCATTTTACCACCCAACATTTTACAAGCTCTAATCATATATTATTTGCATGCTTTTTTCCAGAATCTGAGCAATTTTCCTTCTCTGATTTGGTCTGTAATTTTTGGACTGGTTTCTCTAATCAAAGAAACATATCTATAGCTCATTTTGAATATTTGTATTTACCGCTTTACTGTGACTAGGGTATGGCTGGCAATTTTTGACACGAGCCGATTAAATGACATGCAATTAAACGGGTTTGGGATAAATGGATTTGGGTCATAAACGGGTAAAACTAGGTTTAAACAAGTTGATCTACCTAATCCTCAAGTGAAGATAAAACATGTTTAATTAAATAAATTAACGAATTAGTAAGTATTAAATGATATATCCAAACACATTTATTCTCTTTTTATATATAAATATCACTTATAATGATTTGAATTAAGTCATTTCGTATTTAAAATTACATCTTTTTGAAATTTTAAATAATTAATTTTTTTATTAAAAATATATTTAAAAAAAAATTAATTTATTAAATGGGTTACATAGGTTAGCGCATTTAACCTGCTCAATAAACATGTGCGGGTTTAGGTTTGATGTTTTGACACAATTAGTTAAATAGGTAGGTACGGAGTTGAACATTTTTATGTTATTTCCATTCCTCGACATGACACGACACGGATTGGCAGCTGGTTTTCTTGTATTAATTCACTATCCTTGGCACAGATAATTTGTATAAGTTCCTAATAGTCTGATATTCCATTTTCAAATGATTCTCTCTCATTATGCCCTTATATCATATATTGTGATTTTCCCTGAAGAGCTTTTCTGTGTTTTAGATATCAAAATTGACATCACTATTTTGTTACTGTTACCTGGTTCATCTTCTGCATTTGACATGATAACTTATTTATTCTTCAAGAATAATGCATTATGCATTATGTATTATGTAACTTGTGAAGCTTTGGGAGCCTGTTGATTTTGCAGCTGTAGAGTTAATCCTGCCAGCTCAGCTGAAAAGGCAAGTAACTCCATCACCCTGACAACTGTAAATTCCACAGCTGTGGCTTCAAGCATGGGATCGGTGTGGAACTCAAAGATGATTTCTGTTGAAGGGCTTAAATCTGGGAAGAGGACACCTGATCTTTCTAGCATGAAGATTTTAAGGTCTGGCGAGAATATGGACTTTTGTGTTCCTCAATGCCTTTTCTAATTTTCTTTTGAAACTGCTGTGATGTGTTCTATTGATGCTTGAATGTGTCTCAACATGTTTAGGACCGTTGGAGCAAGCAAAGAGCGGTCAGATTCTATACTTAACATTGGACCAAGTTCCCTGAGAAACTCGGAGAAAAGCTTGAAAATACAAGGAACTATAGCATCCAAGAATGTCCATCCTATTGCTAATTCTGAGAGAAAAACTCTGTTGATGACATCTTTGAAACGAAAAACATCTGAGGTTTCTTTCTTCTTTCTTAACCTCTGTAGCTTATCATGCTATTGATTCTCCCATTTATACTATAATAAAGACTATTTGGGTTTTAAGCAATGGTAAATTCTTTTTTCCTGATCATTATGAAAGCAATTTGGAGTGTTACTATTGTTTTAACATGCAACTTTACAGGCATCAAATAAAGATGTGCAGTCCTTAAATCCACAAAAGCGTCTTTCTCAGTCACCAAAGGAAACCAGGTACTTTCATACCTTGTTTTTTTGTTGTTATTGGTTGTTTGCTGGAATAAACATGCTTTTCTTCCCACATGCTTCAGAAATTTGAAGGAACCTTTCAAAAGCACTGTTGAAGAACAGGTTTGTTCCAAAAAATCCTTTGGTTTAGCATCATTAATAACCAATAACACTAAGTTCTCTTGCGTTTATATTCTTTTGCTAGGGACGTAATCATGATAATCAACCAAAGAATGAAACCAACAATGTTCCTTACAGTCGCTCAACCTGTGGACTTGAAATCCCTCAACAGGCAAATATGAAAGAACAGGACACTTCTTTGGCCATGGAAAATGATGGAAATGTTGAAAAGGCAGAAGCATATGCAAAAGAGCTTGAGGATGTAAGTGAACCATGGATTTATATCAATTTACTTCTAGTCATTTACATATGGTCTGCTCCATTAATCTTTCGAGCTAGGTTGGTTGTTATGGAACTAAAATCAGTCATGTTAGTTTGAAACACCAGAAACCTAAAAGCAAAATCACATGACAATGTAGAAGTACAATCTCAGAGACTAGCAAACATTAAAATTGGACCTGAAAAATTACTGCATAGCATCACTCTCTTGTTGCGGATTAGCATAAAGGCCAAGCATTTGATTGTGGAGTGCAAAATTTGATTCAACCTGCTGACAACTTGAAACTTTATTTTGGAATGAATTAGGACAGAAATTTTCTGTAAAGGCTTAAGATGTCTCTCCTTTTTTCAATCAACTTTTTCTAATTTTCAAGCATTGCATTTCCTTTTGTACCTGCCTGATTTTATATAATTTAAAGGCCTGCTGGAAAAACATTTCAGTTCAAATTCTGAACTCTGTTTAGGTATGGCTGTAACATGCTGCTTGATTTTTGCTGCAGATATGCAACACGCTGAGGAAGAAACACGAGGAAGCCAAAGAAATACTGGTTCGAGCCATTGTGAACAATAACCATTTACTGATGCTTAACCATCCCATGTTTGATGAGAAGATATCCTTAGTCATAACTATCCTTCTTATATTCTTATTTGGCCTCTTTTATTTTAGTTTAACATTGTTTGCTGCATTCCTTCACCAATGAAAACATGCGAATGGTTCAGAAATTTGCTGCAAGTTGATGTCTAATTCAGATTTAAATGATGGTAACAAGAAAAAGGTACTTCTCTTTTTCTTCCTCTTGTTTAAGTGCATTTATGACTTTGCGTGCTTTGATTTGGTAATTTAATGTATTGCAAATTTCAGGGACGCTGTTGTTTGGACTAAGACTCCGTTTTTCTGAGCAGTTGAGCAACGCCACAAAATTCAAAATGTGATGTTTCATTTCAGTCTGAACTAACTGTACGCAGCTTTTTATTTTACATGATCTTTGTGCATGTTTGCCAAGCCTGATGTAGCAGGCGAATGCATGAGCTCTCCTACTCTGATTAGATATTCGTCGTTGAATTGAATTTTAATCACTGGAATAGTGTCAACCAGGTGAGATATCCTAGATAGATGAATATATTAGCCATTAAATAGAAAGTATTGCGTATAATTTTTTTTGGCAAGTTACTGCATATACTTTCATACAATAATCCCATTTTTTTCTTTCTGTTGGGATTCACTCATCTCGGTATACAATTAGATTTAAGTGGTTTCAGTTTGTTGAAGAAAAACTACAATTCTACAAAAATAGTCCCACATCCTTATAGAAAGTTATATATCGCTTCTCTTTATAGAAAGTTATAATAATTTAAGCCTTAGGTTCTCTATTTTGTTTTAGTGTTGGGATTTACCTTGACTGTTATATATTTTGGTACTAGAATGCCAACTCATAATAGCCGTAAAAGCATCTAAAGTGTAATCTTCTTTTAATTTCATCCTCTCAACCTTCGATCTATTTGAAATAAAATGAAGACTGTTTTTTCCTTTGGGACTAGAGATTGTAAAGGGACAATGTTAATACTGTTTTTTCCTTTGGGACTAGAGATTGTTAAGGGACAATGTTACTCCAACAATCTGATTTGGGAAAAAAAAAAAAAAGAAGAAAAAGTTCTTGACGAACTAGACATCTTTGAAATTAAGATTTATTTATTAAGAAATATATAATTTGATCCCAAGCATATTTTCACATATTAAAATTTCATTTTTTCTAATTGAGTTTTGTTTAATTAGAATCATTTATAAAACTAAGAGATTATTATCTGCTGAAATTATGGTTACGGCTTAATGGAAAAAGATACTAAAAGAGTCTCTCTTGCAATAAATCTTATTATTATTTATTTATTTTTGTTGTTGAATCCAAATCAGCGATGCTAGCGATAGGAGGTTAACGCAAAGGAGTCACCACCAGTTGGTTGGTCATGTGTGATTTGAGAATAGTTGGTAGGCTTTAATTTATCAGCGAGGGAAATGAACCTCGCTTTTTTTTTTTTTTTTTTTATGGAGCCTGCCTCTTTGCTCAATATAGGCGCGCATTGGTCCAACGTTCATATTTCAAACTTAAGGCGCTCCTCCAAAAGAAAATTCAGAAATTTTTTTTTAATCTCTTCCCTCCATATTAAATCCAAAATAACAAATTATTTCAACCAAAATTGAAAATTAAATCCCTCCAAAAGGAAACCATTTCATTGTATATAATAATACCCTATTCTTTCTCCTCCAATATTAACATCCCTTCTTCAGTCCCTCTCTCTCTCTCTCTCTTTACTGCAATGGCTGTCCTCTCTCTTAGTGAAAATGATAACAAGGAGAACATCCATCCTTTCTTGGACTCACGGCAGCGAGCCATCCCAACTCCTAAATCTCCATTCTTCCCTTTCAACAAAAGAAGTACTAGGAAGCCTCTTGAGGACATTACCTATCTCTTCAATCGACCAATCCCTTCAATTCAAGTTTCTCAGAATAGAATCCCTATTGATACTTCATTCCCTTTACCTTGCAGAGTTAAATGTGAGAATAGGAGATCTTTAGAAGGTGTTAATTCAATATGCAGGAGCACTCGTCTGGTCTCTTTGTGCAAAAATTTTAGATAGTTGTAGTATGTTGGTACAGTGATTTCATATTTAGTCATTCAATCTACTTAATTGAGGCTCCTTTTCATTTTATTTAATGTATGCCCATTTAATTTGTGAACTGGTGTTTGCATAATGGGAGAATTCCAATAATCTTTGTAATTCATACAATCAATACATAAATGTACGAATTAGTAAATATATAAGAAAAGAACTCTAATCTTTTGTCGTGTCCTGGGTTTTCTCCTCTTTTCTTTCCTCTTTAGATTGTGATAACAAGCATTTCCAATCCTAAACTTCCCATTAGTATACATAGTAGATTATAAACAAGTGATACAACCAAGAAAATTGACATCTTTAACCAAATTCCTCTTGAATATTGTATTCACGTCTGAGATGATCCGCACTAATCAACCTGAATAAGTTCTGTAAAGGCATGCTAATTATACACTTAAGGGTAAGTTTGGTTTGGTATAATGAAATATAATAAATTCATTCTTAATGTAAATTTATAATAGAAATAGATTTGATTTTAGCACAGTGACCAGTTTAGAGAGGGTCCAGAAAAATTATAAAAATATATATATAACCTGACAATAAATGATTAAAATTCCCCCCTAAAAAAATGAAGAAGTTTGGAAGAAAATAATGTCCTATAAAATGTGTTCCGACCCTCCCCAGAAAAGGATTACAGATTCGTCCATATTTTTGCATGTGTGTATAACTTATACATTAAAAATTATGGTTTATAATTGCTTTGATTTAATTGAATATGCATAGACATCTGCATTTGGTCTTTGGCAAAAAAAAAAAGAAAAAAGAAAGACATCTGCATTTGGTATGACTAGTTCTGCACTTGATTTGACCATCTTCAATTTCCCAAGAGATAACAGGAATTTTAAAACTTTTTAAGGACCCTGTCAAGTTGGTTATGAATACTGCTTCAGACTAAAAGGAATTTTGGGTGGGAAAGTATAAAGAACTAATATGGATAACTGGGTTTGGAGGTTGGTTAACATATAATAATCATGGGGTTAGCAGAAAATGTTTTGGAAGATGCCAAATTCATGTTTTTGTAAGCCGCCCCTGTTTCTTTTCATATATTGCAGGATACACGTGTGTTGCAAGTAACAGTAGATCATACTAGTGCAAGGGAGTTGAACTAATATATTGGTAGATTAAGGATTTTCAATGAAATAACCTGAAAATTTTATAACTGGTCGGTATTAATTTGATTTTAATGAGAGCCATGGATTACACAACCTAACAAAACAGACATTGTAAAATGGATTTTCCTTTTTCTCCAACTTTGATTATTATAAACATAAACAAGCACTTATATTTCTCCTATATATACACCTCCATAAAACAAGCAATTTGCATTTCAATTTTCTGAAATTATATCCAAAACAAAAAATGGGTAGCCTGAGATTTGCTTTATGCCTAGTTCTGATTCTTCTGGCAGTTTCAAGCTCTGAGACTCGCCCTATCGATCAATCCTCAGTAAGGAGGAATTTGATAAGGTCGATTCGTGCATTGGGTGTGAGCCAGGGAAATAAAAGAATGAAACTACTACAATATGATTCCAAACGAGCGAGTCCTGGAGGACCTAATCCACAACATCATCATTCTATAAATCAGTAGTAAACAAATGTGTTGAAGCATACTTCTCTTTAAAATGTGTTTTTGTTATGTTATTGACAAGTGAATCTTACTTTCTTCAAATTGTTCCTTCTCTCCCTCTCATCCTTGTAGCAGTGGTTAATTACTTTTTCTAGAAGTAAAATTGCTATATGCCATAATTAGTTTGTAGTGGTAGTGAGCATAGTATAGAACCTCAAAGTACACATAGGCTAAGGCTGAAGCATAAACAACAGATGAATTGAATATTAATTGATGCATATATCCACTAGAAACTGCACAATTAATAATACCTTCACTTAAACATCTCTAGTTCCGCATAAAATTATACTCATAGCTCAAAATTTGAAAGCTATAGCACATAAATGAGTATTGAAAAAGCATGGAAATATTTCCATCTTGGCCAAAAGAAGCACAATCTTTTCTGAATGCTGAGCACCATTAAGAGATATATAGGCTTGAAGCTGTAGAGCACCACTCATAATACTATACAATATAAATCCTATAAACTAATAGA
>CAOJBK010059837.1:0-10371 GCA_948294925.1 Codiaeum variegatum
TACCTTGGATTTGGGTACTATTTTTTTAAATGATCCCCCTCAAGGGATTTTGTCTATTTTGATGCAGGAAATATGTGAGGTTGCCCATATTAGAAAATGTATTTCCACTTCTGATGTATCTTGAATTTTATGAGTTTTAGTAATAAAACAGGATCTCTCAAAAATGAAAAGGTCACTAAGAGAGTATCAACCTAATTGGGATATCTGGGTGCAGCCAATGATTCTTACAAATCCTACCTTTCAAAAAAAAATTGATAAATTCAGTATACAAACTTGATCATAGACATAGAAATTTTAGAAGTAGGAAGAAGTAAAAAACTTATCCAAATAAATTGAAGTAAAATCCATAGAAATGTCCATTTTTAGATTGAGCTATAGAAAAACTCGAGCCAATGGAAAGTCAAAACTCAAGTTAATAACAAAAGAGTTAAGATTTTTCTTTTTAGTAAAATTAAAAAAAAAATAAAAATAAAATCTGAATCATGAGATTCCATGTTTTATTTCTTTAAGAAAAATAATAAATTAGGTCTTTAATTTGGTCCGGTTTTTGGATTTGGATCGACCAAAACTTAAAAAATAAAAATCCAAATTGAAAAATTGGACCTATTAGTAGCTGGTTCGACCTAAATTTGAACATTCTAATTCACACTACTCGAGTAGCTAAATGAATCAAACTTGAATTCTACATTACTTAACTCAACAGGCTCACGTGTCTAATTGAATTTTCATTTAATTACTATTTTACCCTGATGTAATAATATTTATATCTATAGAACCTTGAATTTTATACTGAATTGAGGTCAAGTTTTATGCTAAGTTCAACTTGAGTTAGCATTGAGGTAGTTTAATTCAATTGGGTTAGTCAATAACTCAATTAGGTTCAAACTCAACTCTATTAAGTTCGAGCTTCTAAATTTTTTTTCAAGTTTGAATTTGAATTATTTAAAACTCAATTCAAGATCAAGATCAAATAGTCCAATACTCAGACTCGATTCTACTTCGGTACATTACTAATTCCTAGCTCCAATTAATTATTTACTTTAAAGACTTTCAGTTTGAAAAAATTTGTTTGAAATAAGGAGGAAGTTAGCTCAACATAAGATATCATGTTGTATCTGTGTGTAAGACCCCCAAAAGGTACTGGTGGTAATTCAAATAAAAGAAAAAAAAAGTAGCCATTAAGTTAATCAATGATTGAAAATAACAATTAAGAACCTTGAATTTGGATTTGTCTTTAATTAACCACAAAGAAAGTGAGAAGTAGACTTATTTATTTTTTGCTAAAGAATGAAAGGGAAGACCCAAAATTAACAAGGACCGCTAATAACCAGTAGTTAGTCTAACACTTCTAGTCTCCATATGACCTGAAGCATCTTCACAAATGATTTGAGCAACATCACAAGGGGGATTCCTTAATATATGGTAGCCTCTAGGATAGCTAAGAGAGAGATTAGCAAGCCTGTCTAGAACTCTATTTTGCTCTCTGAAGACATGTTTCACTTCAAGATGCCAATTAGACTTGAAAAAATGTTATGGCAAAGATACATAAAATTGCTGCAAACATTTCTAGGTATATGATTACTAGAAATCCAAATAGCAACTGTGGTTGAATCTGTCTCACAAACCACATTTGTGAATCCTTTTTCCAAAGAAAGAGAGAGACCTTTAATTACAGTCCAAATCTCAACTTCAATGGGACTACATATATTGATATTGCAAACAAAACCAGCAATTCAATTGCCATGGTGATCCCTAAGAAGCCCACCACAACCAGAGAAAGATGAGTTAAATTTATTGCATCCACCAACGTTAACAGTAACCCAATTAGCTAGAGCATGTTCCCATCTAACAAAAATTATAAACTTTCTCACTTGATTCTTAATAACAAGTACATTTATTTTGAAAGTCACATCTATCTCTTTAATATGATCTTTAAGCCATCGGTATTTTAAGACTATGTCTTACTTTTTGTTGTTAAAAGCAACATCGTTCCTCCATTTCCAAATGGACCATAGAGTAACACCAAAGATGGCATCCCAACTACCCAAGGAATAAATCTTCTTGTAAAACAGAAGGTTATACTTGAGCCAAGACTGAAAATCCAAATGAAATTGAGAAGAATATCATTATTATTGAGGAAAAACTTCAAGATCTCAAGCACTTGACCACAATGCCTAAAATGGTGATCGGATCTTCAAATTGGTGAGTTCAATTAGGGCATAAAGCATTGAAGAAGAAGCCACATTTGCATATTTCCTTGTTGCACATAATTCTACCATGGGTCAATTGCCAAATGAAGGCCTGAATTCTTTGAGGAACTTCTATTTTCCAAATAGCTTTCCAAATTTTGTCCTCTTGGTTTGGCTCATCCTGAAGATGATTGAGTTTGCTGAACTCACCGAGAATTGCCCAATATCCGTATAGCCCCAGTAAAACGCATCACTTTGGTCATCATCATCACTAAGAATGACAGCATTAAGCAACACCTCCATGTTGAACATATTTATATTTAATGACATCATAACAAATGCTGCCAGAATCAGAAATCAATTTCAATCTAGCTTTGACAAGGAAAGATAAGTTCATTTCATGCATTTTACGAATGCCTAAGCCTTCATGCTTTTTAGGTTTGGTCATAGTATCCCAATTAATAAGATTGATGCCTCTTTTCCAGTTATTCCCACCCCTAAATAAACTTCCTAACAATTTTATCCATAGAAGAGCAAACACCCATAGGCAGAAGCATTGTTTGCATGGAGTAGAGAGGGATGGAAGTGAGGATTGATTGCACAAGCACTGTGCGACCAGCAAAATATAATTGTCTGGCTCTCCAACCTTCCAATCTACCATGGATATGATCAATAATATGTTGAAAAGTTTAAGAGGTGATACGTCCATGCATAGAAGGGGAACCCAAGTGTTTATCAAACTGATTAGAAGTAGGGATACGTGCAATGCCAGAAATTCTAATTGTTGGGTCACCACAAACACTAGGAGAGAAACAAATGCAAGACTTATCAAAATTAACATTTTGACTAGACATTTGGTAAAAAAATATTAAGGCAATTAGAAATAATTCAAATTTGTTCTTCAGAAGCTTTGCAAAAAGGACAAGGTCATTTACAAAAAATGAGTGAGAGAGAAAAGGGCCATTTCAAGATAATTTAATTGGTTTCCACTCATTTCTATTGATATAGTTAGAGATAATATGACTAAGATGCTCAATGCAAAGAACAAAAAGTTAAGGAGAAATAACATCTCTTTGCCTAATGCCTCTAGAAGGATTAAACGAATCAAGAAGTTGATCATTCCAAGAGATAGCAAATTTAGAGGTACTAACACATTGCATAATATTTTTGACCCAAACAATGTCAAGACTAGTGGCTTGGAGAGTTTCCTCGATAATGCTCCAAGACAAGCGGTCATACATTTTTTGAAGGTCAATTTTGATAACCATAGTACCTTTACCAATTCTTCTATTGTACACCAAATGAAGTACTTCTTGGTACACAATAATATTATCACTAATTTTCCTACCCGGTAAAAAACTACTCTAGTTAGGCCTAATCAAAGAAGACATAGCAGATTTAAGACAATTGGTCATAGCTTTAGTGATAACCTTATAGCTGATATTACACAAACTGATAGGCCTAAATTGATTAAAAGAATCAGGCACTCCAGTTTTAGGGATAAGGATAAGGGTAGTGTCATTGAGACCACTAGGGAGCTTACTAGAATTTCAAAAAAAAAACACGGGCCAACTTAACTAAATAATTACCAACAATATGCCACATACACTGATAAAAACCTGCATACAAACCATCCGAGCTAGGCACTTTAAATGAAGACATGTCAAACAAAGCCTTTTTGATATCCTCCTTTGTGAAAGGTGTATAAATTTCCACAATTTGACCATCACTAAGAGAGGGGAAATTTTTATTGCATTGACCAAGTGATGGAAAAATAGTGTTAGGCTCCTCCTAAAATAAACTCCTAAAATGATTCTGCACCATGTCCTGCAAAACAAAATTACCAGTAATCCAAAATTGTCAATAAGTAGAAATAGATTTCAAAAAAAATAAACTTAATCTATAAAAATACATTAAAAGGGAACAAAAGTATCCAAAATATTTATGCAAATGATAAATATTCATAACTAGATGTTTACATTTGGTAAAAAATTTTGAAATGTTTATCTTAATTATAACAATAATAATGAGAAATATAATTAAGATATTTAAATTTAAAATAAATTGATATTTAAAATGCAAATATAAAATTTACATAAAATATATTTAAAATTCAATAAAGTTGAGTTACAAGAAAAATTAAATTTTATCAAAATTTATAAACAAATTCTAAATATAAATTTGAAATTTAAGAGATGTAAAATAATTTTCAGTATTGTTATAAAATATGAGAGTTTTTTTTTTTTCATTGAGGAAGAAAAAGAAACAGAGGCTAAACTAGCCTCATACAGGAAGAAGAAATAACATCATAATAAAGCCAATGAGAAACATTAGAAGGAACATCATCAAAATAATGAAGCCCTAGTGGAAGGGAATGACCAAATGAAGCAAGTGATCAGCTGTGAAGTTATCTTCACGATAGGCATGAGCTAATGACACTACCCGCTCCCTATGCATAAATTCTAGAATGCCTAAAATGAGGGACCTATCAATGTTTAATGGTAGGGATTGACCTACAATAGCTTCAATTGCAGCAGTGCTATCAACCTCAACCCAAAGCTTACGAATGCTAGTATCCCAAGCTAACTTGAGACCATGCCAAATGCCCCAAAGCTCAACTCTAAGGTTTGTGTAAGAAAAACTATAACCCATCCACAAAAGTGATTATGAATCAAAACTCAAGTAGATGCCAAATTGTTGCCATGAATCACATAACCATTTGTGTTCAACTTAAAAAATCTAGAGGATAACTAGACTAGAACACATCAACCGGACTTTTGCAGGAAACATAAAGAGTCTCTTTGTCAATGGAAGAGCTTCTATAAATCTCAGAAGTTCGTATTCGAATCTCATCATTAATGGAATGAAACTCAGACTTGGCAATAAATAACACACAATTACGCCAATTTCAAAGACACCAAACAATGACTCCAAACTAAAATTTCCAACTAATCCCTTCTTTTCAAACCACTGGAGAATTGAGAGGAAGGAATATCAAATATTGAAAAGGTAAATTGAAGAAGTCTTAACTGAAATTACAAGACAGAAAGTCATCCCAAACAGGCTTCTCCATAAAACAGCGCCAAACAATATGATCAACATCCTCAATCATCATACCACATAAATGATAGCTAAAATCATATGTAAGATGTTAATAACTAGCAAATTATGCATTATTTTCTCCCATATTCTGGATGATTTCACTTGTTAAATTGAATTTAATCTGTTTGTTCTAGAGTTTTTCAGCCATTTCTAAGTATTTAATTGCATTCTAGAGCTCGAATGAACTGGTTCAAGGTTCGGGCTTGAAAGACGAAGAAAATACGTCAAAACATAGTGAAAAATCAAGCCCCGGGGTTGCCCCACGGTATGGCTCATTGCCTATGAGCTAGCCTATGAGAAATGTTGAAAAAAAATGGGAAAAAATAGCTTCTCACGGTCACTGGCACAGGCTGTGCCAGCGACAGTGAGAGCTTACTGCCCAATCTATGAAATTTTGGTTGGTTTGACCCTGTCTTGGTATTTTTGGCATAACTCGAGCTACAGAACTCCAATTGAGGAGATTCAGGTACCTTTGGAAAGATAAGAGAAATATCTACAATTTTTTAGAAAGTTAGATGTCTGATTGTGGGTACCAATCTAACTTATGCTAACTTGGCAAAAATTGGCCAATTCATGCTTGACACCTATCTAAACCCTAATTAGCCTTAAGGAGCTATAAAAGGACATCATTTAGATCAAACAAGGAGGCTCTCTCATTTGGAGGCTCTCTCTTAAGGGTCTAATCTTATTTTGGGTCTTTAGGTCTAGGGTTCATCCAAAACATCAAAGAGCCGCCAAGAACCATGTTTTTACAAATCAAGGATCGAATTATAGGTGGAGAAACACAATTAGAAGCAAGATTAAGAAAAATTATCATTAGAATTCAAGGATTAAGCTAGGGTTCATCATGGGCTCCTTGGTTTATTTTCTTCCTCTTTTTATTTCTTATTTTTTCTTTACTGTTATGAACTAAACTTGTCTAATCTACCAAGATTAGTTAAGTATTTGATGTTTTGTATGGATTGGTCAACAGTTTGTTCAATGAATGTTTAGGTTTTTCATTAAGTTTAGTTTTTTATACTTGATTTTCCATAAATCAATTGCAATTGCATGCTTGTTCTTGATTTGTGTTGTTTAAACTTTGCTAGAGATAGGGAGTTTAGATATAGAACACTCAAAAGCTTAATAGGTTTATTGGAGGTAGATCCGCAAACTCATAAGGTTTTACATATTTTTCAATGGAACATTAATGCCATTTCTAATTGAATAGGATCGAGAAGAGATTCATTTCCTATTATTTAGGAAATCAATGGTTTAATTACTTGAGAAAAATTTAAACCTAATCTAATAAAAAATCCCACTTAATGATTAACTACATATTCATTGATTTGTTAATTGAACGTACGATTTGAGTAATATGAGTCGACGTCTAGGTAGATTCTCTATTTCATATTTGTTTAATCCTTATTCTTACAAGTTCTTGAAGTTATCCCTTTGATTTAGTTAGGAATTAGGATTTTAATTTTCAGTTCTTAATCAATGATTATTTGTGAACTAGACAGCGGTTTAAGTTTGAGCTAATACTTATATCAGTGTCCTTGTGGATCGACCTTGTTACTGCTATACTATCCAAACGATAGGTGCACTTGCCTTAAGCTAGGGTAGAATTAGTTATTGAGCATTTATAAATTTAAAACCTCTGGTGTTGCTTTTAGCCCATCAAGTTTTTGGCGCTGTTGCCGGGGACACTTGTACGCAGTATTAGCAATATAATAGCGTTTGTTTATATAGTCTTTTTGTTCATATTTGTTTATTTTCATTTATTTTAGTTTTTTTTAGTTTTTTTTTTCTATTTTATGCTTTTGGTTGTTTTAGTTTTTACTTATAGAAAATTTCCCCATAGATGATTGGTACTATCAACAACAGGGATCCTACCCGAATCAAGAATGGAAGCAAGCAGGAAATCATTATCACAATAACAGACACATCTTTCAAGTTGATTTTCCAAATGAATATGGATGGGAGCTACCAGAAAGGCATTATTACAATCCCGGCCGGAGAAATTACTTTAATTTTTGTTGGAGGAGAATAAATGAGTAGAGGGTTCCTCCATCCGGATTTCAACCAAGGGATCCCATGCAATAACTAGCCTCTCAACTGAGGGAAAGTGATGTGGGAGAGATGTTGAAAGAATATAGGTGGCTAATGACAAAAGAGCTCAGGCATACGAGGTTATGCTTAGGGACATCCATGCCTCACTATAGAAACTCGAGATCCAAGTGGGTCAAATTGTTAAAATGATGAGTGCTTATAGTTGGATACACTACCTAGTAATACCGAGGAAAACCAAAGAGAGGCCATGATCAAAACACCCACCATTCCTGTATCCCAAATTCCAAACATTGAACACCCTACCACACCATGCCTTACAATGCTAACACCCTTCTCAAATTGCTTACTTGTTGGAGAAGCGAGTAATGTGATGGTACTTGTGGTCTCCAAATCCTCATTAGAGAAGGAAGTCTAATCTGTAGAGGTGTTAGAAGAGAAATTGAAGGAATTTGGGTGGACAATCCAAGAGCTAAAAAGGGTGGAGGAAGATGGAATATACGATCTCTTGAAAGCCCAACCCACATGCCCTACCACGAGCCAATGGGTAAGGCTCTATGCTGATGGTACCCAATCTCGAACATTCAGGTATGCATCTAATGAAGAACCAAAAATAATTTTTGTTGCTAAAAGAAGACTGTGTAAGGTCCAACACCCTTACACACTCTTCTTTATTTTGATCTATGGAGGTATCCAACAAAATGTAACCTCCACTTCCTTGGGGGAAGGTGAATAACATTAATGTCCACTAATAAGACGTTAAAGAAGCATTGAATGGGAGGCAACCCATTAAACTTTTAAAATTTTCTTTCTTTTACTTTCTTATTTTAATTTATTATATTTTTATTTTGTGATTTTATTCACCTTATTTTGTGGTGGTTTCGATGTGAAACTAAAGCTAACCTTGGATTGTAGCGCTGAATTTCTAAACATTATCGCTTGGAATACTATTTTGGAAGGCTGGACACATGTTTCAGGGCAGTATTTTCTTTTCTTCACTATTGTTTTTCATGTTTTACACACATTGAGGATAATGTGTGATTTAAGTGTGTGTGTGTGTGTGAATATTTCCTATATGCATGATTCTATGAAACATGTATGGCAAGCCTAAGCTCAACTTAATATAAAATTCACTTGCATTCATCTTAGACTTTTCAAAATGGGAGAACTTTTTTTTTTTAATTCACTCATATAGACTTTAGTTTTCATAATGACTTTGATTTTTTATTAAACTTTGAACAAAGTGGTCGAAATTAGGAATCCACTTGTCACGGTTTCTATGACTAGGCTTTAAAGTATTAAGTTACGGTTGAGTATTTAGTCTTTTTCTTGGCATAAGTTAGGTTAGGAAACTTGAGTTTTTGATAGGATTTCTTGCAGAATGGAACTAAATTGAAAATAAAATATACTCATGAGAAAATGTGCGCAAAGAAAAAAAAATAGGAACTTTGAAAATTACAACATATTCCGCTGGTTTCGTATTGCGCAAAGTTATATATAAAAAAAATGAAACCATGAATAGTTCTAGTAGACGGCTAATCAAGTTCATGACTAGTTAAGTAACCGGGAGTCGGCGCCACAAAGTGTTTACCTTTGCGTCAAAAGACTAGTGACGAGGTTAGGTAAGTCGGGTCCCTTATAAATTTGAAAATCTCATGATACTTTACACTAAACAAAGAAAAACTTTCCTACTTACCAAGTAAAATCAATTAAATGACTCGAGGAATGCTTAGGTTGAATTTCTTGATGCAGCCATGTTTAAAGACTAGACGTTCGATTCGGTGAATGAATTGCTTTAGAGCTAGGTTGTGAGAACGTGCCTTTATGGATTCTAAACTCGATAACCTTGTACCTAGTTTAGTAATGAAACCAAAGTATTGTGAAAATCAAGTGTCTATGCAAGTGAATTTTTACTCTTGTTGTTGTCTCAATTTTTGAGGTCTTTGATATATTAAAAGTGGGGGTTGTATTGATTGTGCTTAGGTTTGCTTGAGAACAAGCAAAGGTTCAAATGTGGGGGAGTTTGATAACTCCCAAATTATACATTATTTTCTCTCATATTCTTGATGATTTACTTATTAAATTGAATTTAATTTGTGTTTTAGTGTTTTTCAGCCATTTCTAAGTAATTAATTGCATTTCAGAGCTCAGAGAAACTAGTTTAAGGTTTAGGCTTGAAAGACGAAGAAAATGTGTCAAAACAGAGTGAAAAATCAAGCCTCGGGATTGCCCATGGTCTGGCTCATGGCCTGTGAGCCAGCCCATGAGAAATGCTAAAAAAATGAGAAATAGTAGCTTCTCATGGTACCGGCATGGGCCGTGCCAGCGACCGAGAGAGCTTATTGCCCAATCTGTCTTGGTATTTTAGGAATAACTCGAGCTACATAACTTTAATTGAGACAATTTAGGTACCTTTGGAAATCTAAGAGAAATATCTATAGCTTTGTAGAAGACCACAAAGTCTAATTCTTTCATCTAGATATCAAAAATTTGCTCAAAAGTTAGATATCTGATTTTGGATACCAATCTAACTTATGCTGACTTAGAAAAAATTGGCCAATCCATGCTTGACACATATCTAAACCCTAATGAGCCTTAAGAAACTATAAAAGGACATCATTTAGATCATAAAAGGAGGCTTTCTCTCTCTCTTAGAGGCTCTCCCTTAAGGGTCTAGTCTTATTTTGGGTCTTTAGGTCTAGGGTTCATCCAAAACACCAAAGAGTCGTCAAGTACCAAGTTTTGCATATCAAGGATTGAATTAGAGGTGGAGAAACACAATTGGAAACAAGATTATCATTGGAATTTAATGATTAAGCTAGGTTTCATAATGGGTTACTTGGTTTATTTTCTTCCTCTCTTGATTTCTTATTTTTCCTTTATTGTTATGAACTAAACTTGTCTAATATACCTAGATTATATGAGTATTTGATGTTTTGTATGGATTCATAAACAATTTATTCAATAAATGTTTAGGTTTTTCATCAAGTTTATTTTTTGATACTTTAATTTCCATAAATCAATTGCAATT
>CAOJBK010059845.1:0-10242 GCA_948294925.1 Codiaeum variegatum
TTCTTTCTCTATCTAACACATATATACATCTCATGCAATTCAACACTTCTCTCTCTATCTATACATCTCAAAACCAAACAACACTTCTATTACTAACCTTCACAAACGTTGAAGAAGGAGATCGAAGAAACTTGAAATGGCTCTTTAAAATAGAGACGGAGTAGATGATCTCGATGATCTCAAAACATGATCTCAGAGAAGTAGACGAAGTAGATAATTTTGCAAGCTTTACGTTATTGCAAAACGTGATCCCAGAGAAACTTCACGTGTTTTGATTTTTGTGAGATGAAGTTTTTGAACGTGATTTTGGATGACATATGAGAGGGTATAGATTTTTATTTAATATGAGCCATAGATTAATTCTTAAAATTAATGATCCTGTGACCGATAATTATCCTATAATTTTTATTTTAATGGATTCTCATTTAATTTCAACCTTTTATATATATATACACACTAAGGGCAATTCATTCGGCAAAAAGTTTGCAAAGGAGCCACTGATTTACAAAAGCTTGATAACTGAAGGTCATTTCAAGGCCACGCTATAAAATCAATTGTTTACTCCATAATGATATATATATTTTTTTAATTTTGACCATTATTTTGATTTAGTGTATAGTTTTTATTGCATTTTTATTGTTATAAGATAGTATTTTTTTTAATAAAAAAACTTATAAATTTCATATATTCACTAAATTGTATAATTATATTGATTTAAAAGTTTTTTTTTTTAATATTACCCTTGAATCCAATAATTTTTCATTTTAATAATAAATTTAATAGTTGAGACTCTTCAATTTTTTCAAACAATATGAAATATAAATTCATTATTTTACATGTGAATTACATAGAATTATATGGTAATTTATTAATTAATAATATAATTACTTTTATTTAATGAATTCATTAAAATTAATTTTAATTTAATGGAAGAAGAACAATAAAAAATTATACAAAAGTCTTTTATTAATTATATATTAAAATTAAAATAGGTTTAAATAATCATTAAATATAATTTTTATTTTTTATATTAATTAATAGTGAAACATGAAACATAGCTAACTTATAATAAGTATACAAAATTGTGGTTTCAAAGAATAAGTATATTAATACTCTCAACCAGAAAATAATAGATATATTTTTTAGAAAAAATACAGTTTATAACAGTTATTACCATACAGCAAATGACTCAAATAACCATTACCAAGAAGAGTTTTAAACATATTGTTACCAAATGACTTTCCGCCTTTAGGAATCTAGATACATCTAATAGGTTATGTAAGAAAACAAAGATGGTGTGCAAAATTTTTAATAAAAATATTATACATAAAAAAATAATTGTGGAAAAGTTTGTAGGAAAATAAAATTTATTGCCAAGAATATCATTATCACCGGCTGAAAAAAAAAAGATATCATTTTCACTTTAAAAGTAAATAGTTTCATGAGTGATTTTATTTTGCAATGACTATTAATAAAGCGTAAGGTAAGACAATATCTAAAATGTGCATGTATTACTGCAAAACGTATTCTTGACGATTATTGCATTGTCAAAAGGTATTGCAGTATATATTACGAAAGTATTGTTGAAAAATGAAAAGTCGAATAGAAAGAAAGCAACATAGGCTAAGTATTATAATTAAACAAATAATATCACATGTAATTAATTAATATTATTTTTTTTTGAAGGTAAAAGTATCAATTTCATTAATTCATCAAATCATAAAACAAAAGCATTCATAATCAACTGAGGAGGGATAGGACCCCACTCCCTAAGACTTGACACAAAATTACTCGGCCTTGCAAGAAGATGGGCAACATAATTCGCAGATCTTTTAGCAAAAGAAAACATAATCGTGCCTATGTGCTCAGACACATGCTTTATATCATCAACAATCATTCTAAACATATCATATAGGGGAACATTTTCGCTTAAATCTAGATACATTACCATGGAATCAGTCTCAACAATAATATGCTGCAGTCCTTTAGGATACACCCAACTAAGAGCCTCCCTCCCTCCCATAGCTTCCACGATTCTTGCTAGACAACAACTCTAAAATTTACCTTTTTTTGCTCTAATCATGCTACCATTACTATCTCGGCAAACCCAGCCATATCCAGAGGAATTATCAGATGAAAAAGTGGAGGCATCGACATTCATCTTTAGCCAAACACCAGAGGGCCTCTACCATTTTAAAATGTTGCTAGTATCATATGCACTGCTGTTGTCAGTGATGGAGCTGGTATGAGGCGCTGCCTTTGCTGCAGGTATGATTATGCCAACAAAATCAACTGATTAACAGCAAGAGCCCAATTGTTCCAAAGCATATCATTTCGATTCTACCATAATTTCTAACAGACCGTAACCAGTAAGGCTCCTTTTTCCTTCGACAAGAAATGCAACGCTTGAGACAACCATTGAGAGAAGCTTTGTGGCATCATATCAAGACCTGCAAATAGAACATTCCAACAATTTTTTACAAAATTACACAACAATAAAAAGAGTGAAGAGCATATTTAGAATGGCCTTGACAAATAGGACAAAAGGGGAGACAAAGACTCTTTTCTAGATTAACTTATCAGTTGTTCGTAAAATTCCCTTCGTAGCCTGCCACACAACATTCTTGATCTTAGAAGGAACTTTAAGACCCCAAATTAGCCACCAAATGCCACTCCCAGCTCTATTACTATACTCCAAATTCCCCTCTAACATCTTGTAAGCACTTTATACCGTGTAGGCACCCTTGGAATCATTTAACCAATGCAAAGAATCCTCTCTATTCCTTATACTCAATGGAATATTTAACATTATATTAGCATCACTATTATTGAGCACATCCCTCACCACCTCTTCATCCTAATACAATCTGTCAATCTCCATAAGACTATTTACTATACTGTCACTCAACAACCCCATCCCCTCAGAACACACATACCCATTCCCCTCAATAGGATGCTAAGGATCATTTAAGATAGAAGTAGAGAGACCATTACCTATCCAACATCATATTCCACTTTTAACCAAATATTGGGCTGCCACAATACTACGCCAAGTGAAGCTTGGACAATTACCAATCTTAGCATTGAGAAAATCGCTAGAAGGGTAATATCGTGTCTTCAACTCACGAGTAGCTAAGGAATTGGGTGTAGTTTGAACCCTCAAACCTTGATTTCCTAACATGGACAAATTAAACCAGTGAAGATTTTTAAAACCAAGGCCACTAACTTTTTTAGGGAAGCATAACTCATACCAACTAGTCCAGTGAATTCCCTTACTGTTGTTCCTTCCACCTCCCCAATAAAAAGAGTTCAACATTCATTCTAACTCTTTACAGAATTCCAACGGAAGCAAGAAAACATTGATAAAATAATTTGGAATTGTTTGTGCTATGGATTTCAACAAAACTTCTTTACCTGCTCTCGAGAACCACTTTGAGCACCAGTTTTGGATTCTATTCCACACCTTTGTTTTCATTGAACTCAATACCTCACATTTCTTCCTCCCTATTTATGAAGGCAGCCTAAGATATTGGCCATAGTCAGCCTGCTCAGTAACTCCCAGCATAGAACAAACCTCCATTCTCGCCTGAATAGGTATATTTGAGCTGAAAGTGATCGTGGACTTGTCATAATTGATTTTCTGACCAGAGGAAGCCCCATAGACAACAGGAACCTCTTTAATAATCGCAACCTCCCTACCATTAGCCTTAAAAAAACATTAAGCAGTCGTCAACAAAGAAAAGATGCGACACTGATGTAGCATGTCTCGAAACTCTACACCCATGAAATAGACCAACAACCTCTTTCTTACAAATCATCTTACTCAAAACCTCAGCACAAAAAATGAAGAGGTACAGAGAGAGTGGATCACCCTGCTGAAGCCCCCACTTTGGATAAATTAGCCCCAATTCTTCTCCTCCATCACACTGCACAGTATAATTTACAGTTAAAACACAAAGCATTAGAATATTGACACAATTCACATCGAACCGCATACTCAATAGCACCCTCTTCAAAAATGACCATTCTATTTAGTCATATGCCTTGCTCATGTATATTTTTAAGGCTACAATACCTTCCTTTCCCTGCCTCTTATTTTTCAAATGGTGCATCTCCTCATAAGAAATCAAGACATTATCTATAATTAAGCATCATGGAAAAAAGGTGCTCTGGTTCTCAAATATCATTCTAGGCAGTAAACATTTGATGCGATTTACCAAAATTTTAGCAAAAATTTTATATGCCAGATTACAGAGAGAGATCGGCTCGAGATCAGACATAGTTTCTACCTGAGTCTTTTTTAGAATTAAGATAATGCTGGTATCATTTAGATGTTGAGGAAATCTACACCCTGTGAACATTTTTTGACAAAGAGTAACCATATCCCCACCCATTACCATCCATAATTGCTTGTAAAAAGTTGGGTTCATTCCATCTGGACCAGGAGCCTTGTCAGAGTGCATACTAAAGGCTGTAAGCTTCACCTCTTCTGGCATGATAGGAACCAATAATGTTGCATTCTGATCATTAGATATCAATCTATCTATACATTGAACACAATCTTCATTGGCAATATATTCTTATGAAAATATATTTATGAAATATCCCACAATAATTTGCTCCAACCCATTGCCTTTCCTTTGCCACTGCCCTATGTTGTCACGTAACTGAGTGATACTGTTCTTCTGTTTCCTAGCTGAAGCACAACTGTGGAAATAAAGAGAATTGATATCCTCTTCTCGTAACCAAAAGTTTTTGGCTCTCTGTCTCTAATAGATATCCTGCTGCAATACTTCCTCATACACCTTTTCTGCTTTTGTAAAGTCATCAATAGACCTTCTATCCCTTTTCTCACAAAGTTGTTGCATATGAGATTTTACTGCTTTTAATCTCTTCCTAATATCCATCACAAACTTGCCTCCCCATTAAAGAAGATTCTGTCCACACAAATGAATTATATCCCTGAACTCTCTTCCCACTAACATAGCCCATGAATCCCAAAAGATCTCCTCACACCTGTCCTCCCTTAGCCATAAATTCTCAATCCGAAACTTCCTCTTATGGGCCTTGTTAGTTCTGGAGTTAGGATTAAAAAATAGAGGTAGGTGGTCAGATGCAGTAGAATCCAAAGTGAAGACACATGACTCATAATGATAGCTGGCCTTGCTATTGTATATATATAATAGTATGCTTAACTTTAACACCCGCAAGTGCACGAGGTCGTATCAAGTAGTAAAAATCGGTAAGTCCCAAAATCGTTCTCCCAAGGGAATTTCTTTGTGGTTTGTTCAATCAAACACCAACTCAATCTCCTATTCTATTGTCTAGCTAATAATAATTGTGGGATTTACGAACTACAAAATTTTACTAGCAAAACTCAATAAAATTCAGAGAAAGTTTGTAAATCAAATCTGAAAACTAAAATGGATTTAAAACATCTACCTAGATTTTGACTCGTATTACTCAAATTGCATGGTAAATCAACAAGCCAATGAATATATCAATCAATCAGGAAGTGGGATTTTTCATCAATTCTAGGTTTAAATCTTTCTCAAGCAATTAAACCCCTAATTCCTAAGTAATAATAAGTCATCTCTTTTCAATCTTATTTAATTAGAAAATGCATAAAGATCTAATGAAAAACATGTGAACCCTAGGAATTTATGAATCTATCTCTAGCAAACACAATAATCCTATTAAGCTTTTGCATGTTCTAGGTTTAAACTCTCTATCTCTAGTAAAATCTAAACAACATAAATAAAAAACACACTAGTAATTGCAATTGATTTCCAGAAAAAATAAATCAAAAGATAAACTTAATGAGAAATCAAAATATTCATTGAATAAACATTGATTAATCCATACAATCGAGTAACACTCGTCTAATCTACGTAGATAACAAAGTTTAGTTCATAATCAAATCAAAAGAATAAGAGAAGGTTAAGATATTGCAGAAGTCCATGAAGTTCATGATAAATTAATGGAATTTCCACTCAAATATTCTTTTTCCAGCTCCAATTTAGTGATGATCTATAAAATCTCCTTTTGAATCCTTCTTGATATGTTTTTTTCCTCTGTCAGTCTGCTCCAACCTTCTCTAAATGGAGTTACCTATCACCTTTTATCATTAGAGTCCTATATGACTCTATTTCCTTCATTTACTATTGAAAAATAGGCTTCCAAAGGTTGGCACCGGTGGCTCCCACAGCCCGTGCCAACACCCATGTGAGGAAAATTGATGGGGTCGAGTGGCAGAAAGCTCCCATGGTCCCCGCCACGGGCCATGGCACAGATCGTGGGAAGCTACTGCTTCTCTTCCCTCTTTTCTGATGGCTACCACGGGTGTTTGGTGGCTACCACAGGCCATGCCACTAGCTATGGAAGCCATCGTCTATGGGATGGGGGAGACAATATGCTCCCATGGTCCCTACCGTGGGCCATGGCAGCTCCTGTGGGAGGCTACTGTCTCTCGAATGACCTGAATTCCTCCCATAGCCAAGTTCTATCCTTGGCACGGGTTGTGCCAATGGTTTTGGGAGGCTACTGTTCATCCTAAAGTCCATCATTCGCTCCGTTTTTGTGCATTTCCTTCATCTTTCGTGCCTGGACCTTGAAATAATTCCTCCCATCCTTGAAATTCAATTTATTTCTTGGAAATGATTAAAAACACTTATAACAAACATATTAAATTCAATTTGATGCACAAAATCGTCAATAAAATGTGGTATAATAATGCATAACTTGTCAATTACCCAACTCCTCCATACTTGAACTTTTGCTTGTCCTCAAGCAAAGTTAACATACTCAGCGCAACTTCCACTTTTAATATATATCCAAGACCCAAAAGAAATTGAAATAATAACACAATTGCAATTTTACTCACGTAATCATTTAGTTTTCATACTAACTGAGATTTTTTATTAAACTAGGGACACAGTTAACGAGTTCGGAGTCCATAAAAAAATGTTTAGTTTTAAAGTAGTTCAATCAACAAATTGAGTGTCTAATCTAAAAAACATGGCTTTCATCAAAGAATTGGACCTAATTATTCCTCAAGTCATTCAATTGATTTTTCTTGGAAGAAAGAAACATTTTTTTTAATTGCAAACTCATGAGATTAGTATATTTTTAAGGGACCCGACTTAGCTAAACCCGTCACTAGTCTTTTGATGCAAAGGTAAACGCTTTGTGGCGCCTACCCCCGGTTACTCAACTAGACACGGACTTGTTTAGCTGGCTACTAGCACTATTCATGAGTTCATTCTTTTTAAATATCGCTTTGTACAATAAGAAACCAACGAAATATGTAAACAATTTTCAATGTCCCATTTTATTTTATTTTCTTTCGACTTTTCTCATGAGCCTACTCTATTTTCAGTTTGATTTCAGTCCCCAAGAAAACCTATGAAAGATTCAAGTACTAACTCTAGTTTCCTAATTTGACTTATGCCAAGAAAAAGACGAGATGCTCAATCGTAACTAAATACCTTAAAACCTAGTCTTGAAAAACATGACAAATGGTTTCCCACTTGCGACCACTATGTTCAAAGTTTAATAAAAAAAACTAGAGT
Organism: Codiaeum variegatum; assembly: GCA_948294925.1. NCBI lineage: Eukaryota > Viridiplantae > Streptophyta > Magnoliopsida > Malpighiales > Euphorbiaceae > Codiaeum > Codiaeum variegatum. The sequence goes on from CAOJBK010059845.1 coordinate 7,572, forward strand.
CTTTATGAAAACAAAAGTTTATGTGAATGAAACAAAAAAAAAATCTTTAGAATCCTAGACGTATCGCAAGTGGAAGTTATCTGAAAGTTATGCCATGTTCAGTTTCATGCATATGTATAATAATGATTATCATACAACATGCATATAAGCCACATATTACCCCCTCCCACACTTACGTTACACCTTGTCCCCAATGTGTAAAAAAAAAAGAAATAGAACAAAAGTGGAGGAAGAAATACTGCCCTGATGAATTTAGCCTTCCATAGACACTTATCCAAGTAATGAAGTATGATAATGAAGCTCCACAAATCAAGGTGAGTCTGGGTTTCACATTGAAACCCCAAAACACTATACAATCATCAACACTTTTATTAACATTGCTTAAAATAAAATCCAAATGAAAACAAACACATTAATCACAATACTAACAAAAATTATAAAAAAAAAACAAATAAAAATAAAATTAAAACAAAGAGTTCATAGAGGAAAGAGAAATCGGCCATGAACCGGATATTAGAAGGAGGGGGAATTCGATGTATACCCCTCCTCGTTTACATCCTCCATTTGTACGTCCGAGCTAGAATGTGTTTCAGTGGCCGGAGATGCACTCTCGTGAGTCTCTGTCTCTGCATCACTACTTTCAGCTTCTATCTCGATGACACCTGATTCTGGAGGAGCTTCTCCTTGGATTGATATTGTTGGCAGTGGGGCTGGTGGTGTAGCCATGGAAATTGGAATCGCTGGTGCTTTTGATGTACCAGCAGGGGTTTTGGTTGGTCGTGATGGTGACACTGGTCTTTTTGGCTTCTTGAGGCCAAAGTGTTTCAACAATTTACCCTTCACCTTTCCTAACCAGCGATGATGTTTCCTTTCGTGCATTATCTCCCCTAGAATTTCCTACTGCTATTGATAAATGTCTTCCAATGACACCCTAGGCATTGTCAAATGTTCAGTAGATGAAGCTCTAACCGGTGGAGGAGGTAGTGCTAAAGTTTCCACAGGCGGGGATGGTTCTCGAACCACCTGAACCTTCGACACGTACATCATGTTTGATACACATTGCCGGTTAAATAGGAGCATATCACCTTCTTTTCTCATTGTGTTCAAGTGGTTGGCCACTTTAAGCCTCTTAGCCAATCGGGTGATATAACTCAGCATCACTCTTTGATGTTCTTGCTTGATCACACAACATCTTCACTAATCTTTGAGTGATGTTCAGGCAGATGTTCTTTTTCATCACATACATATAAAATAGATTAGTCATTGTGACATGCCCTTAAGACCCTGTGCACGGAACTATGAATGGAATGATTGATCTTCTCACCAAGTAATGTGCACATCACATGCCCATAGATTGGAACTTAGAAGCTTTAATCTTCCCTTTCTCCATTGCTCCTACAGATGGAGCGAACTCTCTCCAAATTTCTTCCGGCCTTTCATGAACCCCTTGTACCCAATCCGAAGATGTATTGGCAAATGATGCCCTCGATTAATCATCTGGTGTACAGATACCAAAATTGATGGCAAGGTCTACTATACTCTTTTCAAACATCTTAAGCCCTAGCTAGAAGGTTATGTGTTTTGCTATTAAGCTTGGTTCCTTCCGATCCATTTCCAAAGTACAGAGGAACTCCAGAGTGAGTTCCCAATAGGCCAGCTCTAAAATATCATAAAACTCCCTCCATCCATGCTATAAAATCATGTCCTTGAACTTAATCTCCCATTCACATCCTTTGATGTCTGCCTAATCTATAGAATAGGATGGGAACCACTTCTTGTTCCCAATTACCGCCAATTTGTCTTGAAGTATTTTTTCTCTGAATTTTACACATGGGTGTTTTAGGTTGAATGCCAGCGTCGATTTTCCCTTTTTATGATAGCTCTGTTTTGGTCTTCTAGTGAGTTGTTGCCATTTCGGTGGCAGGCTAGATGAAGCAAGATGTTTGCCTACTCCTTGGACAAAGCTGCTGCCTTTATTGCTACGGATGTTTTTCCCATTTCTGTAATGTCAATAAAAACACATGTCTAACACAACACATTAGCACATTCAATGATTAGGGTCAAAACTTTTAAATTTGGCATGATAATGGTTAAGATTCGATCGTGAACCATTACCAACCTATCAAAAGCACAATTTAATCCCCTAAAACAAAGGTTGCAAAGCCCCCAACTAAAATTTTCCCCCCACACTTAGCACGCTTCGTACATAGCATAAATGTCGGCATTTAAACGAAAACGTGCTTGGTGTCATGTATGCACAAAACTGTAATTGGAATGAGGGGATCATTTGCAAAGATGAACAATTGAAAAATTAAGCAAAACTTAACCTCAATCTCATTCAAGTATTTTATCGAACACTTGGTGGCACACAATGTATACACCTCATATATGAACAAATAACACTACACCACTTCCTCAATCAATAATTAATGACAATCAACAATATTCAAGTCAATCAATTCCAAATGAAACCTGTTTGAAATCAAAAATTCAATAGAATAAAGACCAAACATAAACAATGAAACAAGGAAAAATATAATGAGAACTTGACTTGAATTGTGAAAACAACAATTGTTAATGAATAATTCTACTCAACTATCACATAAAAATATTTAATGAATCAAAACATCCAATAAAAACATAGAACACATCAACATTGTCACATGCACAC
>CAOJBK010059964.1:0-10214 GCA_948294925.1 Codiaeum variegatum
ATTAGCAGCCAAGGCGCTTCGGCAAGGATACTATTGGCCAACGATGAAGATGGATGCAAGATCCTTAGTGAAGAGATGCCTATCATGCTCGAAGTTTGCCAATTTGATAAGTTCACTAAGTATTAAGTAAGTTCCCATATACAGTTCTCGACCCTCTGCTAAGTGAGGAATAGATATTATGGGTCCGATAGGTGACCTTAGCATAGATATTATAGGTCTGACAGGTGACCTTAGCCCCAGAACAGAGAAAGTTCTTGGTAGTGGTAGTAGAATACTTCACAAAGTGGGTCAAAGCAGAGCCCTTAGCAATAATCTCAGTTGATAATATCATCAAGTTCATATGGAGAAATATCATATGTAGATTTGGAATCCCTTATCAACTCATCAGTGATAATGGGAAGCATTTCGATAATGCAAAGATCAGGGAATTTTGTGGAAGGTTGAGCATCAAGCAACACTTTTCCTCGGTGGCCCATCCTCAAACCAACAGGCAAACAAAAGTCACAAATAGAATCATCCTCTAAGGGATTAAAAGAAGACTTGAGGGGTATGGAAGAGACTAGGTCAAAGAGCTCCATCACGTACTTTGGGCATATCAAACCATTCCAAGGGAGCCGACAGGTGACCCTTCACACTGACCTTTGGCACCAAAGCAGTCATCCCTATTGACATAGGATTTCCTAGTGGAAGAGTTCTCTATTGTAATGATGACAAAAATGACCAGCTGAGGAGAATCGAATTGGATCTATTGGAGGAATTAAGAGAAGAGATAATCATTAGAACCATTGCATATAAATGAAGGGTGGTAAAATACTTCAATGTGAGGGTAAAGGCCAGAAGTTTTGAAGAAGGAAACTTAGTGATAAGAAGCCTTGAAACCACATATAAAATGGAAGGAATTGAAAAGTTAGCCCCAACATGGGAAGGGCCCTTCAGAGTTCAGCAAGTGATCAGGCCTGAAACATACAAACTATAAACTCTAAAAGGCATAGAAATATGACACACATGGAATGTATAATATTTGAAGATGTATTATCAATGAGATCAAATTTAATGAAAATCTACCATACAAAGTCCCTAAATATGTTTGATAATCTATATTTTTTATAAGACCTGTTTGATAGGAAAAAGACCTTCCCTGGGAGGCACTAAGTTCTGGACGAAGGACATAAGACCTACTTGATAGGCAAAAGAAATTCCCTGGGAGGTACTAAGTCCTGGACAAAGGACATAAGACTTGCTTGAGAGGAAAAAGACCTTCCCTAGGAGGCTCTAAGTCCTAGACAAAGGATATAAGACCTGGTTAATAGGCAGAAGACCTTCCCTAGAAGGAAATAAGTCATTGACGAAGGACATAAGACCTACTTAACAGGGAAAAGACCTTCCCTGGGAGGCACTAAGTCCTAGATGAAGAACATAAGACTCACTTAGGATGGAGTATTGATCTCACTTTGAATCTATAAACGCTTTGATATATATATAAAAAAAAAACCCTCAAAGGCTAAAAAACAGAGCCTAAAAAGAGTTGAATTAGCTTTGGTGAACGAAAGCCGCAACCATTTAGACAAAAATGATGAATAAAGATTCATTGATAAAAATAGTTTACATAAGAAATATATAAAGAATTTTATATTATGAAATACATCAAAGAAAAATTATAAAAAGGACTATTGAGGATTCGAGCCACCCTTTTTGGGGTCTGTGTCACCATCTAAATCTTCACTTGACAAAGAAGAAAGATCTTTATACTTGTCAAAATTGAAGGTAGGCGAGGAGGCTGAGGTAGCGTGCCAAGGTAGTCATCAATGTTGGGGACAAGGACCTTCTTTGGCTCATGCAGATTAAAGGCATTAGGCTCTTCGGGATGTTTGGTGATGATCTCCTTATGCTTTCATTGTCCTAAAGCATCCCATAGTGGACATCCCTCTTTATGATATACTTATTTAGCCAGTTAGAGGCTAAAAAGTCCTTAAGGGCTCTGTGCACTCCTCCTACATGCCTCTTCGCTTAGTTAGACAGGGACTTCAAAATCTTCCGAGAGAAGCAAAGCTCACGACGAAGCTTGTCCTTATTCTTGTAGAGGCTATGAATCCATCCTTCGGAGCTAAATAAATGTTGGTTTAAGGATAAAAAAAGCTCTTTTTCCTCTTTCAAGTGATTTCGGAGATCCTCAACTTCCTTTAGAGCCTTCTCTTTCTCTCGTTGAGCACCCTCAACATCAGTAACCACCTTAGAAAAAGCTTATTGGGAGGCCAAGAGAGCTTGATCCTTCTCCATCAAACTCATTTTAAGATTCTCATTCTTTAGAGAATGGAGGAGAATGATCATCTCCATCTCTTAGTGATAGGAGAGAAGGGTCGTTACGGGTTCCTGGTGAGACTTGGCCTTTGACAAAACATCCTGAAAAAAGAGAATTGGTAGGAAACAAAGGGAAACAATGAAGAATAATAAAACTAAACCAACGCTAACCTCAATGGAAGAAAGAAGGGTCGACCCCCGAGATAGTATCCCCTTAGCATCAGGAAGTTTCATCCTCTCCCAAAAGAATTCATTGTCCATCCATATTGAGTCATGAGAAGGAGGGATTGATGTAGAGGAGAAGGCGTGACAAGGCTTAACAATGAGAAACTACTAAGTGAAGTGTTGAGATTGATCATTAGACTTGTGAGCTTCTTCATCCCTGTATAGAGGGTCTTCCTAGCGATTAGTGGATGTCCCAGTCCCTTCAATGAAAATGTTTGGCTCTGAAATGCCCCCATAAAAAAACATCTCTACTGCTGACTTTGAGTTGTAACCCACCTTGAAGAGATCGAAAAGAGCTTTCATCCTATTCATGGGTTGGAGTTGGCAAGCCTTCGACATTAAAGTTCTTGACAAACTCTTTTATCTCTTCAGAATAGGCTCTGGAGGTGACCTCGCCTTTACCAGCAGCCTAAAATAGAAGTAGAGTTAAATATGAAGCCTAGAGAGGACATTCGAACAAATGGCAGAATAACTAACTACATGTACCTTGACCCTTTGAGGAGGGGTCAAAGCTAGAATCGTGGGAGGAACTACCTCCGCTTCAACATGAGGTGAAGCCTTACTAAGTGGAATATCTTTGACACCCTACAAGAAGAAAGGGAAAAATAAGTGCCTAGAAATAGAAAAATAAAGTAGATAAGGATCATAAGCTTACCTTAGGTTCCGAAGATAGAATTGTAGCATCCTCAGCCTCAGAATGGGGAAAAATGGTCGCCACAATAGGAAGGTCATCCTTCTTCAGGGGATGAGTCAGAGTCTCATCCATTTGAGTGCTTTCGACAGTCTGCAGTAAAGAAAGGAAACAAAATCAAGGGTAGACGAGGAAGAACTAAAATGAAAACAAAAATAAGAATATAGGCTTACCTCAAGTATCAAAGGCAACGTGACAGTAGAGGGTAAGGGGAGAGAACCCTTGCCTAGTAAGGCATCACTTCCTTCAATGATTCCCTCCAGCGAAGCTATATGAATACAGACGATAGATTAGTACAAACTGAATAAAACTATAATAAAGCAAAGAGAGCTTACCAGCCCTTTGCGAGTGCCTCCTCGTGGAATGCTTCACTCTTGTCTTGCCCACTTCTCTACCACAAGTAAGAATCACTCGAAGGGGCTCAGCCTCGATAGGAGAAGTAGCCCTAGTAGATTGCCCATCTTGCCAAGACCTCCCCAGCCTCTTGATAGTTTCGTAGACCCCCCAAAGGTCAGAAGAAGAAGAAGAAGATGAAGATGGATTAAAGGAATCGAAAGCATTACCTGAAGGAAGTATGGATGGCTGTGTAACTATTGAACCACCACATTTTCTAGCCATAGAAGGGAAAGTGAAGTCACTCTTTAATAATTTCCTCATCGTCGTCTCCTCCTTATTATAAAGGAAACTGTAGATTTCGAGGAGGTGATCTTCAAAAAATGGTAGAGCGCAGTTTTGGAGCCATATGCTAAATTCCTCCTGGTTATCGGCTAAGGACTCCATCATGTGAAAACATGCCTCGCCAGCTGCTGAAAATGAGGCCTATGGAGGATCTTATCTTTGAACCTTTAAAGCTTCAGCAGTAGATCATATCACCTCTTCTTTTCAAAACCGAAGGGACGCATCAGGCGAGATGAAGAAGCAGAAGCCAAAAATGTAGCAGGGGGAGGGGGTTTGGGAGTTAAGGCTAGACCATCATACTAGGGAATCGAATGAGTTTGACTGATCTTTAGAGTAGGAATAGCCCTCAAAGTCTTTTCTGACCTCCATTTAGTCATTCGAGCAATGAAAGAGCCTTCTTCGTTGTCGTCATCAGCTAGCTCATGAGCTTACCTCTTTGTACTAGAGATAAGGGCCATAGGACGAGGATCAACCTAAGGTCTAGGAGGGGCTTGAGCCCTTGTACTACCTCGAGGGGGGCAGATCTCTATAATAAGAGGACATGTGAGGGAAATTAGCCTCCTGAAGGTGGAGTCGGAGAATAGCCATCTAAATATCTTCCTTCGTGGGAGTTTGGAGCTTCCTAGTGAGAGGGTCCCGTACAGGAATAACATGAGTTAGGTCTGGCTTAGGTATTCTAGCCTTCTCCTCTTTGGTCCTTATCCATAGAATAAGCTAGAGATCTTCATTCACAGCCTTTAAAGGCTTCTCTGCAAAATGAAAAATGGAATAAAGGTGAAGAGAAGACTAAAACTAAGGATAATGCATAATAAGTTAATCAATTACTCACCTAGAAAGTCCTTAAAGCAAAAAGGGACAGATAGGCACCTATCTTTATCTATAAGGAGACTGTTGTGCCATAAATCTTCCAAATTGATTAGCTCCCTTATTCTAATCAGAATTAACAAATCCCTCCTGTCATCTTCACTAAGAGGAGGGTTTTCAGAGAGTTTATAGGGCTCCCAATAATCCCTATCAAATCTCAACCTAGCATTGTTGGGGCCAATATAGCAAAGCCCACAGAAGCAGCGCTTCTAGTCATCAGCCTTATTAGACTTTGAGCCAAATAGCTTTCGGTTGGGCCTCTTAGATGACATGAAGACCCCAACATCTCTTTAACTAAACCAAAATTGGAAAAAGGTCTGAAAAAGCTCAATCTAGGGGGAAAAATCCCCATGTAGAAACACAAGACTTCAAAATTGTGGATATCTAGAATCGAATTCAACATTAGAGTAAAGGGTTACATACCGAAGTGACTAAAACATTGAGAAAAAAGATAGAAGGAGGAAAAAAAGGCCTTAAAGCATCTGATTGTAAAAAAATGACATAGTCCCAATGATCAACGGTAACATTCAGACGGGGATCCTCATGGAAAATACGGTGAGCAGGAGAAGGAAAAATGAAAGAAACCACAGAGGAAACAATATCAAAGTTGGCCAGAAGAGGCTCTGAGTTAATCTTCGACTTGTGAACCATGCTTTTCCAAGCGGGAACTAAAGAGTTGATGATTAATTCTTCCCAATTTGCAGATGCAGCCGTTTGGCCTTGATATTGTCTAGTTCATGTCATTTGATTATAAAAAATGATGGTAGTCAAAAGAAAGGAGTGTTAGGTCAAAAGAGCAAAGAAATTTTGAAAGAAAGGAAAGGAAAGTTAAAAGAAGAAAATGACATCTCAAAATAAAGGGATATATATAGACCTTCTAGAAGATCTTTCATATTCTCGACCATTATAACTCAAAACACGACACGTGGCAAGTCATTTTGAATGTATTGGCAAGCACACATGGCAAGAAAGGCTTATTCGCATCAAGGCTTCAATGGGATAGGGAACAAAGCCTATAAAAATATATCAAGGCAACCCAGGTCTCTGGTCGAAGAAAATAGAAATTGTCAACACTATGAGATGACAGGCCCCAAATAAAAAATAAAAATCTTAGAGCATTCTTTTAATTGGTTTTGTTCAAATGGAGGAGTTGGGCCTAGGAGCTCCTCAACCTTCTGTGAACAAGGAGAGTAATTGATGTAGAATGAAATAAATGGATATAAAGGCCTTGGGCCTGAGGATGATAAAGAATCCAAAAAGAATGAGGGCCCAGGCCCATATTACACTCGGGTGTAAGCTTTGGGCATGATCTTTAACTTAAGGTTTCACCTCAAGATATACCAAAGTTATCTCTATGAGTAAGACCCTCGGGATCTTATAAAATATTCTCCCAGACATGTGTCAGATGTCAGTATAGGCTGATGTCGTTCCTTCACTCGGGAACCACACTTTACCCTATGCACACTCTTCCATTTGGCACTCTTATGATGGTACAATTGGCCCAAGAGAATCTTATGAGCATTATAAATACTCCATGATGGCACACATTTCAAGGTATGTCACCCTAACCTAAAATACTCTAGTAACCTATCTTTCTAAGGGCTCACCGAGGGCCTAAAAATATCAAGTCCATTACTGACTTGAGCGTCAAAGGGCCTTTGCCAGGCAAAAAATCTGGCCCTTTTAGCTCATATTGTTCATTGTAAAAGTATCTACATCTAGTCCAGTCCAAGTCCAAAGATCAGAAGTTATTAGACACCAAGCCTATCAATATTTAATTAACTTAAAACTTAAATTTTCTGACTTTTTTTAACATTTTATATGTGTTTGATTAACTTTATTTATTTTATGTAGTAATATAAATTTATGGTGATCTATGAGTTTAAATTATATATTTGGTTATTTGAAGCATTTAGATGTGTTATTTTGTTGGTTGTTTACTTTATTTTGAATATTTATAATTTAATACATTATTAGTTTAAATATTTTTTAGTAGAAGTTAGAGTCAAGCAATGTATTATTAAAAATAAAAAAAAAAGAAAAAAATAAACAAAAAGATAAATAGAATAAGCAGAAAAAGTAACAAAAAACAAGCTAAAAAAATTATAATAAAAATCTCAATGGCTTCCTAATCTGAATTGTCCTAGTGAAGGTCGTTAAAACATCAAAATATTTATTTTTCTTCTTACTCTAGACAAGCTCCCAATCTTGTTCTTTTCTCATTGAATAATTCTGCATAAAATTATCCTATGAATAAGGAATAAAAACCAACATTAAAGAGGGGGGGGGGGTGTGAATGCGGTCCAACTCATCAAAAAATTTTGTTTAAGATTTTTCATTTGTTTTATCAAGATAGATTATAGCAAACAAGTTTTTCTTCTTATCACTATAAGACTCTTAATCATAATTCATCATTGCCTCTTGAATAAGATCTACAAACTCAGTAGATATTGTCTTAGAAGACTTTTATTGCCTTAGACATGTCCTCATTATGTGTATTTGTTTTATGCATAGTTTTATATATTTTTCTTATTATTTAAGTTTATATTTACCCAAAAATTAATTTTAATGTGTTTGTCAAGTGATTATTAGAGAAAATCAGGAATTGATATAAATGCGATGTTATCAGAGTTCAAAACAAAGTTTCTAAGCAAGCAAGATTGAAAAAAATACAAGTTTTGAGGAGTTTCAAGGGAATTATGGCTGCATGGGCCATGCCAAAGGCCAAAAAGGCTATGTAAAACATCTTAAACCCGTATTGTGCACTGTGCTGAAATTAGTCATCTACACGAGGCATATTAAATCTACACGGGGTCGTGCCAAACCATTTTAGGTTGTGCAACTCTTTGGAATGATTTTCTTCATTTGCATGGGCTAAAAGGCATCCACATGGGCCATGCTAAAAGTCATGCCAATGCAATTTTCTAACAATAGAAAAGCTCGATTTTCAAATTGGTTAGGGGATTTTTTTTCCATACTTTTTAGGGAATTTAGTGATAGATTTTTTAGTTTTTAGGGTTTTGTGAGGCCTCGTCTGAGCATCCTGCGAGATCTTCCAGCATTCCACCGAGGCTGATGGCTCGAAGGAAACCGACTATTAGGAGCCGGATTACACATGGCGTCGTGGATTGTGGTCGAGTCCCACATTTGTGCATCTATATATGCTCGTTGGCATGCATGCGGTATGTAGAGTGTACTAAGTCGCCACTTAATCTTTAAGAAAACATGTTTTTCCATGGTGATTAAGAAATCATTTGAATTAACTCCAGTTTAGAAAAAAATGTTTATAACCCAATTGAAAAGGTTGTTCTTGTTTGAACTAGAGAAGGTTTGTGGATTCGTGATCTGATAAAACAATTTTATGAAAAATAGTTTTTTACCATTTTTACATAACAACTTTTGGCTTGAAAATGTGTGATTTCGGTTAAAATCGATTTTGTGTATGCATGAACAAGTTATCATGGTACATGGGCAGAATAAGCATGCCACAATGATGCATGAACATGGTAATAATGCATATGGCAATCACATAAATTAGTAAAATAATATTTGCCAAGGGTCCTCCCTCTAACCTATTTCATGTTCTAGGGAAGGCACATCACTCCAAAAGAAAATAATAGTAATAATAACATATAATAAAATAAAATAATCAAAATTAAGGGATCTCCCTTCCAGTCTTATAATCTGAGGGGATCACATATTCCCCAAAGAAAATTTAATAACATCAATACTAACAGTAAAATAGATATAATAGATTGAATAAAAAATAATACAGAAAATATAATAGAACGTAATAAAATAAAAATAAGGTTTGGAGTTGAAGCCGTGAAATGGCTTGCCAGCGTATTCCTTTGAATGAGAATCAAACCCTAAGCCATTCTTTCTTCTCACGAAGGGTTATGGCTGTTCTGATAATAATGGGTGGTTTGATGTTCAGTAGCTAACCTGTTTTAAATTTATAAAATAGTTAACCATTAGGCTATTAATCAATTATGATAATTGATTAATGAACAAAGATTTTTGAATGAGTCACCTAAGTTCATTTTGGGGTTTGATTGATTTAAATTTATGAAAATCTATTTTCCATAAACATGCCTTAATTTAAATTTAAAGGGCTTCAGTTTGAATTATTTCAGAAAAAATAATCATTTGATTAACATACCTTAATTCAGATTCAAAGCGCTTAATTATTTGATAAACATGCCTTATCATTTTCAAGGCTTAATTCAGAACAAAAAGGGAATTAAAAAAATATTGTACCGTATTTACCTTTTTGCGGGACTTAGGAATCGGTGGGTCTAAAGGCTTCATAAAGCCTAAGCAAGTCTTCGTTGTGTTAGAAGAGCATTGGAAGAGGACTGTCTGAAATCAGATTGAAAATGAATTAATAGATGAACTGAGGATGACCATAACACTTCTGGAAAATTGGACTGATTGGGGAAAAATAGTTGTGTTTGGAAATGATTTTCAGTGTTTGGGAGGCTAAAAATGTTTATCAGAATAAAAAATATGGCTATGTGAAAAATTATATTTCTGTTCTGTAAAATGGCATATTTATAAAGGATCGTATCAGAACCCTAAAAAATAAAAAAGCATGCATGAACAGTGTTATACACGCGTCAGGGGTGTCACACACGCCTTAAATGACTCACGTACGCGTTGAGCACATCACACATGCATAGAGAGGAAACGCACACACGGAAGGTTTTACGCTTGTGTGGAAGGAATTACACATGCATTGGAGAGCTTACGCATGCATGCCTATGAAAATTCATGCGAGCCTTGTCGTTTTGGGCCTGGTTTCTGAGTTCGTTTCAATTCGGATTTAAAATCCAAATTGGTCCCATTCAGATCTATTGGACTCGTATTGTCGGTCCAAATTCAATGATGTAAAAATATGAATATTTCTATGAAAATATGCAAAATTTTCCATGTAATCCTTACAATTAAAATTTTTTGTCTTAAGGGTTGCCCTGGATGCAACAAAGGACATTGCCCCTTGAACTTATTCTGTTCCAAATCTTTAAGTCTAGTTGAGGCAAGCGGTGATTTTAGAGGTGCAAAATTAAGGGTTCACAAGTTTAGACTTAATTTCTTCACAAATTTCATCTTAGTTCCATATTTTTACTTTGATTTCATTAGATTTTTTATTTGTAATCAAGATTGAAGTTGAAATTCTTTAAGGGTATTGAGATTTTCTGCATTTTATCTTGAGGTTTATTTTCTTAACTATCTTTAATTTTCTTTAGGTAATTTATGTGTTAAGATATTATTGAGATTTAAACCAATACAAATCAACTCAACTCAACTCAACAAAGCCTTAATCCCAAGTTAATTGGGATCGATTATATGGATTCTCTTTCTCCACTTGGGGTGATAGTGAATCATATTATTAGAAATGTTTAAAAACTCAAGATCATGTTGAATGACTCTATTCCAAGTTAGCTTAGGTCTACCC
>CAOJBK010060601.1:0-11307 GCA_948294925.1 Codiaeum variegatum
CCACACAATAATGATGGTGGTAGGGGGGGGGGGGGGGTGGGGGAGGGGGAGGGTGGGGTGGTTTGTTGGATGATGTAAGAATACCTTTGGTGTTTAAATATCCAGGATGGTTTTGGGGAAAAAAGCTAAGCCAAATACTAGATACTTAATCGAAGAAGAATATAAAGCTGCCTATACTTATGTCCTTCTCAATACTATAGAAGTTTGAAGGATAAACTAGAGCTATGCAGCGGAGGTGGAAAAGCACGAATCGGGGAAATTCAATTTTTGGGTTTAAAAACTTTTTAAAAACTTGGTTCTATTTTAAAACTCTTTTAACAAAGATGGTTTATCCATTTATCAAACTCTTTGATAAATGCCTAAACCCTAATTTGGGCCCATAATCTTAATCAAAGATACTTTAACCAATTATTATGCAAAATACAATTATAACTTAGAAGAGGGTTTGTAGCATCAAATACCTTAACTCCCTCATTTGTTAAGCTCCTAAAGTGTGAAGCCTTAAGCTTGACTCACACTAAAGCTTTCCCAAGGTTTGATCTCGTTTTCTCTCGGAGAAACTCAAACCAGCTCTTTTTGGTTGCCCAAAAACTATTGGTTCTTGTTTCTCTTCTAGAGAACTTGAGATGTAGAGATTGGTTTGGACTTTTGAACTCTCCACACACTCTTTCACAATGATTTAGAAGAAGAGTTTGTGGTTGAAAAACTCCTCTTCAAGAACAAACTCAAATCTCTCTAATTTGGTGTGGAAATTCAACTTTCTCTCTTTAACTCTTAGAGAGCTTCTCTCTCTAACTTTTTGGAGAAAAAGATGAATAGAGATTAGGTTCAAATAACTTAAGAAAATAGAAGAGAGCCTAAAGCTCTTATATCAACAATCTAATCTCACTTTTCTTTAAATTAAGGAGGAGACTAGGAAATGTGTATATTTGACTAATTAACCATTTGACTAGTCAATTAGTCAAATAACACTTAGGAATAATTAGTAGGAACTCTCCTTAATCCCTCATTAACTACATCTAATATAGATTAGGTTAATCATCTCATGATTAGATTGTGATGCCCTACCCGAACGACCCATAAGATTTTCCCTGAAGTGCATGCCTGGGGACCTTCTGTCAGGCCCGGTGGAAACCTTTCAAATTGCGCTTTCAAGGCGTTGAAGGTTCGTGATCTGAAAAACATTTTAATAAATACAGTTTTGTATCATTTTAATTAAAATAAGATTTTGGACTGAGAAATCATGCAAGTTCAGTTAAATAATGGTTTTCGTGTATGCATGAGCATTTATATCAGATGAATGCATGAGCATGCCAATTATGCAAATGACATCCGCAAGGCAGTAAATACAAGCAATTTTGTCAAGGGTCCTTCCTCTAGCCTACTTCAGGTTCTAGGGAAGGCATAACACCTCCAGTGTTATGATCTGGGAGGAGCTCACATTCCCCAAAACCATACATCACATGAACATACAAAACATAAACTTATTGAATAATGAACAAAACCACAGTAGATAATGAAAAATAAATAACAATACAACTAAAATCAAATAAACATATAAATGAAACAATGAAAAGGAAAAATTTTGGAGTTTAAGCCGTGAAAGGCTTACCGGTGTATCCCTTTAAATGGAAATCAAACCCCACTCTATTCTCCGTTTTTACGAAGGAGTTGTTCTGGTAACAGTGGGGTGATTTGGATGTTCAATAGCTAATTGATTTAGATTTGTAAAAAAAATTAACCATACAGGCTATTAATCAATTCCGAACATGATTAATGAAAAATTGAATGTTGATTATGAGTTGTACCTAACAGATTTTAGGGTTTAGTTGATTTTAATTATGAAAATGATTTTCATAAAATTGACTTAATCTAAATTAAAGGGATTAAAACAAATGATTTAGAAAGCATGCCTTAGTTTTGAATTAAATGGCTCAAAATAATAATTTGATTGAACGTAAGGAGTATACTTCACCGTATTTACCTTTTTACGCGATTTGGAAACTGGAGGTTCTGATGATTTGATGAAGCTGAAGAAGGTCTCCGTTGTGTTTAGAGAGGACTGATTGAGCATCTAAAGTGATGTAGGATGGACTGAATTGAATGCTGGTTGATTAGATTGATAGTCTGTAGTGTTTGAAATCGGAGTGTTTGTAGTGTCTGTCGTTTGAAAACTGTGTTCTAGAGGCTCAGATTGATATGAAATTGCATAAACTGATGTCTATAAGTGTGTTTGGAGAGTGTTCTATAATCTAGAAAAATTTAGTAAAAAGGTCCGAACCTCGGCTTTGTTATAGAGGGTCGAATTTATAGAGAAACGAATCAAAAAACCCTAAACTGACTGGCGCGTGCGTCACACGCTCCATGCATACACGTGGTCCTTCACGCATGTGTGGAAGGCATGATGTATGAGTTGAAGGCTTCACACATGAATGAAATCATTCGCTCATGCATCTTGTCATTTTGGGCCTGGGCCTGTCCTGGGCTCGATTTTTTGGGTCTAGTTCAGTTCAATCCAATTTAATTTTTTGAGTTTTTTAGGCTCGTTTGAAGTTCAATTTGAGCCCGATCAGATCCATTGGGCTCGTATTGATGGGTATGATACAATGGTACCAAAATGAAGATTTAAAAATACCTCCCTTATTCATGAGAAAGTTACTGCTAAGTGTGAACGCATTTAATGCAGTAGTTGAAGGATTTGCCTATAAATAGGGCTTGAGTCTTCATTTTCATCCATAACTTACAACTTCTTTAGCATTTCCTTTTAAAATTAAGCATTTAATTTTAAAATTATCTTCTTCTACCTTTCTATTTTGGAGGAAAAGATTTTTGAATGATATCAGTTCCAATTATCGACGAGGAGGAGGAAGATTTGTTTGGATTGCTGAATGCGTCTTTAGGAGGAAAGGAAATTCCAGCTTTTGACACTCCGCTGCTTGACGATTTGGTGAATAATCCACAATATAGTTTTTCTGTGGATGAATTGCTTGGCAATATACCTGAAGCATCTGCCAGGTTATCTAATTTTAAAGTAGTACCCATACCGGACTGGGATCCCATTGATCACTTGATGATGGATGGAGTTCAGCCGCCTACACCTCTCAATTCAGATTTGCTGGTGAAGCATCAAGTGCATGCTAGATGGCTCGACTTTCCCCTAGTATGTATTTTCTATTGCTCTTTTATTTTTCTATATCGTTCTTTCTTTTTTTTTGCCCTATTTTCTCTCATATTTTATTTTTGCAAAACAAAATAGAGTTAGAAATAAGTGGAATTGAAAAGTACTGAGGATAGAATATGTACCTATAGGATGGAAAGTTTAGCCAAAGAGGTGGTCACTCTCACCTGAGCAAGGTGATTGATTTTCTTAATGCTCATGTGAAGGTGAAGCAGAAGGTGTCTCGTGCTAACCTGAATGGTTGGCTACAATTAGACATAGGGCGTAGTCTTGATAGATTCTTGATTTTTTCCCTTGCTGAGAGGTGGTGGCTGACCATGAACACATTTCATTTGCTCATGAAGGAGATGACCATGACCCCCTTTGAGTGGTCCTGTCTAACTGGGATGCGGTTCGGGCGCTGCGTTGTGGTCTTTGACGCTATAGTCAGATAGCGTCACGAGCTGGGATGCTTGTTAGGGGAGAGATTGTCTACTGGTGGCCAAGGGTGGATTCAGAGGACTATTCTACTAGTCCTTCTTGACCAGATGGGTTTACAGTTCGATAACTATACTCTGGACCAATGTGCCCGAGTTTTCCTTCTGATTGTTATATCGACCTTCTTTCTATATGATGAGTCGAGCTATGTTGATTTGAAGATTTTGGCCTCACTGGTGGACTTGGATGACCTTGGCCAGTATGATTAGGATGGTGCCGCTCTGGCTGCGGCGTACAGGGGCATGAGCAATCTAGCCATGCTTTCTTTAACTGGCGTTTCAATTGACTGCCATCATTTGGGAGGTCAGTATTTCCCTTCATGATTCTATGTTCTAATTTTGTGAATGTGTGCTAAACTGTCTATCTATTTTGTAGTTATGGGCTTTTCTCCCACTTTGGTGAGCTTGCCCCAAGGGTGGTGTCATGGGACCCACTTCCTTTTCCACTTGGGAGGATGTGGTGTGAGATTCATGGCTTCGTGAGTAGGAGTCTTTCTGATTTTTTTTATTACCACTGCATCTTGGCGACTTCGACTTGGGTAATGATCAATTGTCTTAGCCTTGTGCTATCTAACATATTTCTGATTCTATGTTTGATGATTTTAGGTCGTATGGCAGCCCTTTTAGAGAGTTGCAGTCGAGGAGGCTGGTTAGGATACTGTGGGTATCATTGCCACCCAAAGGCATATTTTGCTAGGGTCGACTGAGCTGATGGAGTTCTTTTTGGGAGAGCGTGTCATGGCCCAGTCAAGTGGTGATAGGGTGGTACCAGCTGACCCTCCCTTAAAGATGAGAGAGAAGCTGTCTGCTGCTTATCAGGCTTATTGGAAAGTTGGGAGAGCTCAGGAGGACTTTCAGTTGCCCAATGGAATGCCCCCATTATGTACTGATTATGTGCTTGTTCCAGAAGGAGGCCGTGCTACAACTAGACGGAGGCCTCAGACTGGGATTACAGTCAGGCAACGCCTTATCAGAGCTCCAATTCATCTAGCATGGGAGCTTCCTCATCTTACATGGCTAATAGCTCGAGCCATTCTGGCACTCTATGCAACAGATTACTTATCACATGCCTTAGACTGATGTTGAGGGCTTAACTCAAGTGCATTATTTTGAGCATGGTTATCTGACCGGAGTTCAGAGGGTGGACTTTGACCATCTTTTGGAGACAGAATGCTTTTTGACTTGTGGTTTTGACATATTCTCTATTTCTTAGACATCTTCTGATATTTGTCAGTATTTGCAGGTTCCTAGTTTTGTTTATGGAAAAAGTGTGGATAACTTGCAAAGGTGTGCTTTCAGCTAGAGCACCACTCTATCTGCCATGAGTTTGAGAGATTCCCAATAGGTGTAGTGGTTTGTCAAGTGTCGGGGGCACCACCAAAGCTAGGGGAGGATGCAGCTATTGAGTCCGAAGACGATCCCTGATGTGGTTTATGCATAAAATGTAGTGAATGTTTCTCTTTGGTTGTATTCGAACCCTAGTTCATGGGCTTTTGTAAAAAATATTTTTTTTTGGAACAAAATTTGAATTTTATGAGAAAATTTTGAAATTTCATTCAATTTTTGTGATTTTCTAATTTTTGAAAATGGAAAATGTTTCATGCTTTGAAAATTGGGCGAAAAATGGAATTGGATTGAATCGAAACAAATTGTTTGTGGGGGGGGGGGCGAATCACGAGCTGACACATGGCAGATGCACACGTGTGAGCCTTCATGCATGCATGAAGGGCTTCACATATGTGTTTTAGCCTTGATGCATGCGTGAAGGCCAAAACTCATGCGTTTTGGCTTTAACGTGTGGGTTTTGCCTTGTTTTGCGTGCCCAACCTTTCAAACTCAATTTTTCTGCCTCATTCTGTGTGCACTATAAATACTCGTACAAAAGGGATGTCAGAGTTAGAAAATCACTGGAGAAAAATATTTTTTTTAGAAAAAAGTTAGATTCTTTTTCTTTTTCTTAAACATGGAGCTTTTTTTCAGCCATGTGATGCATGGATGGTCTCAGAAATTGTCCAAAGTGCAAAGGATCGACCTCAAGAGATAAGGTGTGTCTTCTTTACCAACTCTTAGGGGTGTGAAAATTGATTGGGATTTCCTTAATGCTTGTATATGATTTTGGGACCCCGTTGACCATGTTTTTCGTTTGGGGCTGTTATGGACGAGATGTGTCCAACATTTGAGGAGTTTTCCTTTTTTCTAGGTACGAGTTTCGATGCTCTTTCGAATGTTCCAGTTAAGCAGGTGGGCTATTTTAACTCGTTCAAAAAAGCTGTTGGATTTGAGCATAGAGATTGCTTCGGGCTTGGTGAAAGACGATTTTGTTGACCTACCTGCGTTGGCCTTTATGATTTTGGAGGAATCAAAGGATGACTCCATTTGGATGGCTAGGGGGTTGAGGGCATATGCTTTCGCACTAACTGTAGGTTTCATATTTGTGGGCCTAGTTGGTTCAGAGGCTGCAAAGATAGCTGAGCTAATACTCCAGATGGACGAGGGTAAGTCAATTGTGGGGATAATTTTGGCTGAGACAATGCTAAGCTTGGACCATTATTATAGCTTTAGATAACCTTACAAGTATCAGTCTGCTTCTACTCCAGGTATTTAGATCCCCTTATGCTTCTCCATTTAAGCATGTCTTAAGAGTTTTCTGATTTAAGTTATTTTTCCTTTCAGATTTGGCTGAGGGATCATTTAAGGATCATTCTGGGACTTGATAGACCAGAGTATTTTGCTACTTAGTACAACACTAAGAAGGTTGTCTTTCACCTAGATTCTAAATAAGAATGGGTTAGCTGGCTTCTAGACCTGAATCCTTCTACTCTACTATAGAGGCTTGATTGGTATACTATCAAGTGGTTCATTCCAAGGAGCCAAGGCTTCAAGCGCATATACCTGCTCAAATTTCATCATGTGACTTGGTATCAAGCTACTAGAGTCCTTCATCAGATGGGGCATTATCAGGATGTTCCCCTAGATGGCCTTTTGTTTGAGGCGACCACAGTGAATGACAGAATGGATAAAGCTATTCTCTCATGTTGGAACAGAGATTATTCAAGGGCCATGATAATTCTTGGTGATGATTATGGCAGATCCACTAATTACATTGTATGGTGGATTGAAGCTTGTTGGCTAAAGGAGAAAGCCAAACAAGTTGCAATTATGACTGAGATTGAGGGTTAAGTATAAGTTTAGACTTTTAGAAAAATGAGACTATTTATTTGCTTTTTTATTTTATTTTCTATTTCAATACTTTGTTTTGGTTGTTACAAAAGATGAATAAGACCTCAATAAATATTTTTTTTATTATTTATTACGCTCTATTTTTGCCTAAGCCGCCCTTTTTAGGTTTTCAACTTAGCGACCTGCCTTGATTGTTGCCTAGACTGCTTTTTCGATTTTCAATCTAGTAGGCTATACCCTGATTTTTGCCTGAGCCACTCATTTGGGTTTTCAGCTTAGTGAGTTTCATTCTTTTTTCAATTTATGTTTATTTGTTCTTTTTAACTCTTACATGCAATGTTAAAGGTCCCAAATGTGAATGAGAATGAAACATTGATTTTTATTGAATGATTTGAACTGTACACAATGAGGGTTGCCTATGTATCTCCTTATAAAAGATAATTTAAAAATTGAATACATGGTAATTTTGGAGAATCAGGTCCATGTAGTTCTTATTTGGTAATGATGTCTGAATGCATGCTCATACAACTAGAACATTATATGTAGTACTTATTGAGCTGGTTGAGGTTGGTTGGATGATTGAATTCATTGCCATGCATGTCCATCAGGATGGCACCGCTACCCAACATGATCTTTTTGATGATATAAGGGCTGCTCTAGGGAGGTCTGAATTTTCCTTGAGGGTCTTATACTACTTGTCTGATCTCTTTAAGCACTAAGTCACCATCCTGAAGATTACAACTTTGAACCTATTTATTGCAATGCTTTGCTAGTCTGATTTGGTGGTTCTGTGTATGGTGGAGTACTTCCATTCTTTTCTCATCAATTTCATTGAGTTGATCAAAGTAGGCCTATTGCCAATCGAGTTTAGATATTTGAGCTTTTTGGAGAACTATTTCTATCTTAATTTCCAATTCTATAGGAAGGACTACTTCCATTCCATAGACTAGACAATATGGTGTAGCTTTGTTAGCAGACTTGTAAGTAGTTCTGTACCTAAGGAAGGCACTTGGTAGATGTTGGTACCAACCTCTATGATTACTGATCATTTTTTGAAGCATGTTTTTCAGTGCTTTGTTAGCAGCTTCATCTGCTCCATTAGCATGAGGTTTGTATGGAGAAGATTGTGAGCCCTGCCCGAATGGCTCGTAAGATTTCCCTTTGAAGAGCATGCCTGCGAACCTCTTGCAAGGGCCCGAAGGGAACCATTTGGATTGCGCTTCCAAGGCATCGCAGATTATGGATCAGGTTCCTACATTTGTGCATCCATATGTGTTCATTGGAGTGCACGTTGTGTGTGAAGTGTTAGAGTCGCGAACTAATGCTTTAGAAAAATGGTTTTTCAAGGTGATTAAGAAACCTTTTGAAGTTAACTCCATTTTAGAAAGTGATTTAGTTTTCTACCCAATTGGAAAAGCTATTTTTTTTGGAACCAAATGCTGTTCGAGGGTTCGTGATGTGAAAAACGTTTTAATAAAAATAGTTTTTGTACCATTTTAATTAAAACAAGATTTTGGCTCAAAAATATCATGCAAGTTCAGTTAAAATGTTGATTTTCATGTATGCATGAATAAGATTATCAAATGAATGCATGAGCATGCCAGATTATGCAAATGACATCCATAAAGTGGTAAAGACAAGTGATTTTGCTAGGGGTCCTTCCTCTAGCCCACTTCAAGTTCTTAGGAAGGTACAACACCCCAAAGAAAGTGATAAAATTAATACAATGAAAAATCGATAAACAGGGGATCACCCTTCCGATCTTATGATCTGGGAGGGGCACACATTCCCCAAATCCATGCATCAATAAGTTATGAAAATAACGTATTGTATAAAAAACAAACATCACAATAGAAAAGTAAAACATAATAATACTCGAATAGATAGTGATGCATGCTGGATTTGGACACACTGCGATGTGACTGCTCTAGTTGAACTTAAACTAGCCTTGCATAGAATAACCGATGGTCAGGGGTGCCGGATGTGGTGTTCGGCGATAACCCTCCGACGCTTAAGTCAGTGAATGGGTTGAATCACAGATGGAACAGTGTGTAAGTATATGGCTTTTTAGAGTAAGTTTCTCGTACCTTGCTTTAGTTGTGGACTCATGTATTTATAGGATGAGAATTCCTGTAGAAGGGGACACGTGACAGCCTTGAAGGTGCTGTCAGTGTACTTCTCCATGTGACCAGTGACATCTGTCTGCTGTCCAATCCTGAACCCCGAAGGTCAAGTTGAGGGCTACACTTCGGGTGGTCTGGGTTTGATCTGGACTGGATGGTGCATGAGTTCGGTCCGAACTTGACTAGGCAGTTAAAACTGAACCAGCCCGAAGCTGGGCAGTATCAATTGTCCCCTCGAAGCATAGCACTTGAAGGCTGGAAGCTCAAAAAGTGCTGAATAGAGTCCGAGAACTTGTTGTTTTTGATGCTCTGAGTTTGTATTGGAGCGAGGGCTCATTTGAGGAAGTTGCAGATTCGTGACTGGAGGGAGAGCTCGTTGAATAGACGTCTGTTGGATATCTTGGATTTGTATTCCCAACATTGATGATGACAATACAATCAATTGCGATTCCGATGAACATTTAATTCCGAGACATTCCCCAGGCGTGAGACATTCCCCAGGTATGTTATTTTGATGACAGCTGTCAATTTTTATCTTTTTCCTATGCTTCATAAATGTTTTGCGTTTTTCTAGGCTCTCAACTGCCATTTGCGTAAATGTTGACGTTTTTCTAAGTTCATAAATGTTTTGAAAATTGGCTATAAAAGGCCACCAGTTGAGACTGCTTTTTTACATCTCACTTCTTGATAAAATTTGCTTTCTGGCTTTCTTGATCAGTGTCAGGAATAGTCATTTGTCATGTTGTGTATAAGAGATACTACTCATTTGGAGCCCCAAATAGGATTTTGGGCAAAGTGTGACTATCCTGATGATTTGTGGTCTTGCGGGCAGATTTTCTTTATCTAGGCTGAAGTTCTGCACCTTGGAATTGTGACAATTTGTGTTTGAATCTCCCTTTATTTTGAGAGTTTGTGTCCAAATATCCCCTTATATCGGTCATATTTGGGGGTTCATGGATGAACTTCTCAACATGTCGTTCGCATATGGCGTTGTTTCTTCCTGTCATTTGCGTCCGGCATCCTTGGAGGAGGCTGGTCTAATTGGGAACTACTTCCGGTGGGATTTTTGCATGTCCAGCCACCTTCAGTGAGGTGTTATTATAACATCTCTGTTTATCTTCTTTGGGAGAACTCTTCACATAGTCGAGAGCTCCTTTTATTTTCTTTTTGTTTCTCTTGTTCTTCACTTTTGTAGAACTTGTGTTTGTAGCTTTGAGTTATTTGTATTAAACCTGCACATCTTGTAATAGCTTTTGTAAGTCATTTTTAATCAATAAAATGGACTCACTTTCGTCTATGCTCTTGTTGTTTTTCTTTTTATGCTGTATGAGCTTTTCTTTTGTATCTTTGATTGTTGGTCAACCACTTGTCTCCTTGTGTGGCTAGTTTTTTATAGTTTGGCTTTTTCTTTTAGCCATAAGTATCTAGTTGGGTTTTGCCTTATCCTTTTTTTTTTTTGCTGAAATCTTGGCTCGTTGCCTCTTCTCACAAAGGTCTTATTTGTCATTTAGATTTATCTTATGGTCCTCAAAAGAAGGTAGTTAGCTTAGTCCAACTAGATTCATCTTTCAGAGGGTCTTTTGCCAGCCCAGAGGTGGCTTTGATCTCTTGGAGCTTTGTGTGCTTTTTTAGCCTGGTAATAGATTTTTCCTGCAAGTTTTGTTGTATAAATATGATAGATGTTTTATTAGTAAAGAGTACTTTCCACATATTTGGATTAAAAGAGGGTTGGAGGATGTCGTCCCTCTGTGAAGGACTTTTTACCCATCCAATAAGTTTCGCAGAGGGAGCCTGGGTTCGCTGGGGATCCTGGGCTCGCTGAGGGAGCCTTGATGAAGTAGACAAGATGTTACACTGGGGCGGTTATGTTTCCCCCTGTTCGATGCATTATGGTGACCTTCCCCTGTTCGCCACGTGGAAGGGCGCATTTCTAGGTATTGATTGTCCTGACGCCGGTTCGTTCTGGACTTGCCACTTGCTCGACGGTTTTAAAGAGCGGTTAATGCCTGCCTTATGCCTATAAAAGGGGGGCTTTTCTTGACTATTTCTTTATTTTTCTACCTCAACTTTTTTACTGTAAACTCTGTCAAATTTGTTTCTTTGATTTTATTTTTCAGAAACCCTTATTTCTTTTCTGATGGCACCTCCACAGAAACCTTTCAAGAAACATTGGACGAAGATTGAGAAGGCCAAGAAGCAGCTCAAAGGCATGGATACTCCTACCTATCTCAATACTATGGTGAGGCCATTCATGGGGTGTATCGCACAAGCCCAATTGAGGTTTGGGATTTTCAAGGCCAATCTAAAAGCCATTGCTGATAAGATATTCGTTGAGCCGCCTCTTCCTGAA